>CM039668.1:11681315-11938815 GCA_022405105.1 Aristolochia contorta
TAGTTTATTTGAATTCAAACCTCAACTAACTTGTGCCAGCTATTAAGCACATGCTCCATGTACTTTACCAACTCATGCATGCCATGTCACAAACCTAATAGAGTGCCACCTCACGCGCCATGTAATGCGGATGCCATGTCAGCTGCCCTATCATCAAATGCTGCTGGACCCACTGTAAGTATGCTCCTCCTTCTCTAAGTTGCACCATGTGGTCTGACTTGCATCTTGATGTCTCTATGTGCTTCGGTGGTTGAGCCGCGTGTGGCTGCTCCCTTGCGGTTGCATGAGTGGGGTTACCGAATTGTAACCCCACTCTTAGGCACGTGCGTATGTATCCCCAAAAGTGCATCTTGACCTGTTGGATGCGCATGCTTCACGCGCATGAATGTGCGCATCCGCCTTTGCTATGCCATCTTGCGCATGTACATTCTCCAAAGACGTTGGACATATGTGCATGGGCATGTTGCACCCAGTATGACACTCACCCCAATGCTCTCTCACACACTCACACACCCCTACGCTCGCACACACACCAAAGGTCATTCACACATAGCAGAGCTCATGCACACAGACTTTAGTGCTCATGCACACACAACAACCCTCCCACTCACACACACGAATGCTAGCGCACACATACAATCCCCAATGCTCCCATACACACAATCTCTCGCACACACACATACACCAACACTTGCAAATTTCTAATGGTTGTTGGGGCTTGCAGAAATCACGTATGGTTCCTCCACCTTCAGACGTTGGACTTATGTCCTTCCATACTCTGTGCCACCTATTGCCCCAATGTACCCTCCAGCTCCAGCTTACCCACCAGTACCAGCTCCATATTACTCTTCCTATCTGACCCCAAATCCCACTGCATATATACTTGCCTCTTATTCACCCCAATCTTATCCACCCCAAACGTCTCCACCGGTTTAGGCAGGCTATCTACCTTCGACATACCCACCTAGTCCGTATGAGTCACAAGTATACCCGCCTATACCACAATCATAGACATATTATCCACCAGGTAACTAGCACAGTTGCTCTCTTGCCATGGTTATTCATTTTAATGTTAGTTTTCCTTTAGATCTTTCTGATCCTGTCATTCTCTTAGGATTTAAAGGCTTTACAAATAACTACAGGAAAATTATACCAATTTGAGAGGATAGGCTTTAGATGTTTAAATTTAAAGCAAGGTGTTTTTCTTTAATTTTAAGGGTGTTTTTCTTAACTGGCCTCTCAAGAGATATGACTAGAGGCCTTCCAGCTTAGACCACCTCTAACCTCCATGGGTTGGTGCCAATCTCTATTCCTTTTGATGGGAACAGTGTGTCATATCTTTACAATTTAACATTGTAAATCACCTGCATTTTGATGATGCTATAGATTTGGCTAACAGGCCCCAAGTAGGTAAGGTTCGATCTTCCATGCCTATTTAGGAACTCTAACAACTGCAATCCTTATTCCCGAAAAGCAGACAAAATGCGCACACAAAATGTTAATACTGGTTCTGTGACAGTCTTCTTTTATTCATCATTCTTGATTATTCTAAATGGTAGCTTTGTTATTATGTCTCTGTTATTAAAATCTGTTCACTGTCCTTCTATCCTCAAACGTTTTGTGTCCTCCTCTGTTTCTCTTAGCTCCTCTTCTAGGGCCTGGCTGAATTTAGTACACTATTCTCACTTGTCATGCTGGAAACCTTCTTCATTTATTCTGGCACCTTCCTCTCTACAGCTTTATTCTTTATTATATTCTTGTTATGTTCATACCCTCAGTTCTGGCATTCATTCATATTAACATTGTCAATTTTAATGAGCAAATAATTCATGATTCTGTTTTGATTGGCTGGTGAGATTGACCAATAAGACGCTTCAAATGTAATGGACAATTTATCCTGTCATGTTTTTTATCGACCTTATTACTCTTGGTGGCCCTTTTAAACTGTTTCAGTCATATTAATCTTGTTTTGTTTAAGAAAAAAAGGGACTGCTGTGACAAGTGCTCCTGCGACAGTTTACTCTGTGGTCCTCAAGTGTGTCTTAATCCTCATGAAAGTAAATGGCACTGCAGGCATGACTTGTATACCTGTTCTTAACAAGTTTACATCTTCATTTCATTAAATACCCATTAGGAACGCATATATCATTTTTAAGCTTCGTCATGATTTATATTGTGTTATTCATTTTAAACCAAATGGCAGGCCTTTATGCTGGAACATATCCACCACCACCACACTGAGATATGTATCCTCAACGACAGCCACCCGGAGAGGGCAGTTGTTGCCGTGGACAAATGCATTTGGAAATTCACGAAGTGTAAACATTGTAGAAATTGTGGTTTGGTTTTTGGTTATGGTGTTAAAGAGTACCCGTTTCTTGTCACCTCTCTCATCAGCACATGCTTTGCCAAGAACACATCTTGCAAGCTCAAATGGTCCTTGGATGTTGTATCTCTTAAACAACCGTTGGTGCACTTTTTTTGTACATTGGCTCTTATTTTTTGAGGGTGTCTTTGTACTTGTAATGAGTAAGATATTTTTTTTTTGGAAATTTAAAATTTTTTATTTTACGCCATTTTTTTAAAAAGGACCGCTTTCTTTCTATATTATGTTTATTTGAAAGAAAATAAGAATGCCCTTACCGGAGTTTTTGGAGGGGTTGGTGGCTTCGTTCTACTCGTCCTTCTCCTATTCCTTGTCATGAACGACAAATCAAAGCATTTTGAGTGGACTAGTTTGGCTATGGCGACTTCGCACTCTACGACAGAGGTCTCTTCATTACATTTTATGTTCTTTTGCTTTGACTTCCTGGTAATGACATCTCTTCACTTTTCTGCCTCCAAAATCTCTCTGTCTGCTTGGAATGTCCTTCAGCCTACACCTTGCGGCTCCTGGCTACAACTCCTTTAACAACGGATTACAGGAGGAACCGAGATAAGCCTTCGTCTGAGGATCGTTCACCGACAGCAAAATCGCAGTTAGCATCAGGCCAAATGGGTATATACCCTTAGACTCGGTTTTAAAGAGAAAGCTAGAGAAAGAAGAGGAAGAATGGAGAACGAAGTAATAAAAACACGTACAAGTGGAGATAGGGAAACATTTTGTAGTATTACCTCATGGGAATCAAAGAAACATACATGCAGAGCTCTTGCTCGCCCAAACAATGAAAAACAAAAGAGAAACTACTCCCGCAATAGCTTCTAAAGTCTAACAATGACTTAGAGCGCGAATCCCCTTTTTCATTGTGAACCCTTCCCCTATTTATAGCTTTTCCTACATACGAAAAACCCTAAAACGACTCCTAGCAGAACTAGGAGACGTGTTGATTACCTTGGGAAGTTTCCTTCTTGAGAAAGAGTTCCCCTTGATCAAGGAAATCGGCCAGAAGACTCCTTGATCCTTGCAATCCCTAATTTGTATGCGATTCTAGATTCTCGGCTTCTTATCCTGAATTGCGTGGGCGCTGGCCAGCTGGACTTGCCTGATTTGTTGAAGGTGGTGCCGTAATCCATTTGTGAGTCCCTTACATCTGGGAGTCTTCAGATATCACCTCCACCTTCTTCTTGAATTAGAACTTTCCTTCCCTGGTCTTCCTTGGTGCCTAAGTCTTCTTCCACGAAGGAGACTTCCGAAATATTGTACTGAGCAGGGTCAGATTTTGGTACCATTGGATTCCTAGTTCTCTTAGATTTCCAACGATATATAACAACCCTAGGTACGGTACAATGTGGGTCCCACTCAGATCCAGCAAAGTTGTGTGGGTCCAGGTCCCTCTTTCCGACTTAGTCGGAAGGGCCATGTACGCGGGTGCATGGATGGCCGCAGTGTGAGATTGTGCGGGCTGCCACCTGCAGCCTTGCACGGGTTCGTTGGCGTCTGTTGGTGCATAGGCGCGCGCACATGCCGGCTTGTCTTCATGCGCGTGCTTCGCATCGGAACGGCGCACATGCATATACGCTCGTTTTGGTATGCTGGTGGGCGCAGATGGGCTAAGCCATCTTGGCCAACCCTCTCAAGCCCCTCCATGGGCATTTTGGGTTCTAGGCCATTTGAGCAGCTCTTCATTTTGGCTTCATTGCCAGCTCCCATTGACCCTATAGAAGCGTCGCATACCGCTCGAGGAGTGGCAGGCGTGTACTCTGGACTGTTGCATTGCAATGTGCTGGCGTCTTCATCCTCCTCCTCTGATGAAATCAACACTGGCTCATTATTTACGTCAAGTTCTCCAACCTTATAGTCGACGTCTCCTTCTTGTGGGCAGGCCATTGGTGAGTGGCTCTGTGGTTGTGTTGCCCAAGTGTCTTCTAATTCATCAGTAAGGTCCACCGGTGTTGGCTCAAGATCAGAGTGTCGTGCCTCTGAAGGTTGTTGATCAGACAACTCCATCAGCATTGCATCCTCTTGTTTCGAACTACTACTCCGAGTCTCTTCCTCTGATGGCTGTAGGACATGTAGCTTTTGAGGAGGTATTGGTGTCGGAACACCTTTTGGGGTGCTTCTGGTATCTTTCTTTTGACGCTGCTATGGTGCCCATATGCCACTCTTCCTGCTCTTCCTAGTATTGCCACTAACACTAAGTGGTGATTGGCAAGGCTTACCTCTCTTGCACTAGAGAGTGTTTGTGTGCTCGAGTCCGGTTCAGGGCTTGTGGCCTCAACGTGGGCCAGTAGTACTACTCTTGCAGTAGGTTCAGAGTATGAGATTGCAAATTGGCATGCCTTAAGGTGGGAATATAACAAATTCAGATAATCTCCTTACGCAAATCTCCATACTTCTGAATGTATAGTTGCCCCCTTGTGGTAAATATGAGTCCTTTCCTCAGCTCGAATTATGGTCTCTCCCCTCTCTGGATTGCTTGAAGCAGCTCTAACGTAGCAAGGTGTTTATGCATAGCTTCCCTGAGCATGCTGCCTAGTGAGCCATTCTTCCTGGTCATTGAGTCAATCTCTAACTGGCTAGGAGTGTACGGTTCCTTGCCTTTTACATATGAGGGTGTGTACTCTTTTTCGAATTGGGACTCCTTCTTGACTCGATCGAACACTTTCTGTAAATGTGGCTGTCGGCTTTTATTCTTCAGCCGAGGGCAAGACTTCTCATGAGTCCTTGCTTGATCAGCATCATGCTGATGTAAAGGCTCCTTCCTGGAGTGAGGGGGGCAGTGTGAAGTTCTCCTCTTTTTCCTCTTTTACCATGGCTGCCCACTGTCTCATTAGGGGTAGGCTGGATTGAGGAATCTCCATCTCGGGCACCCTCAGCCTAGGATTCGTTCGGCGATGATTGCTTCTTCTATGACCCCTTCCGTTTGGTACCATCTGAAATTTCCACTTTTGTGGATGCACGGGGCTCAACTTGAACTTCAACAAGTTCGTTGTCCCTACTCTGTGGGGCAAAGTTGAGGTACTGGCGCTGCTCTTTAAACCATCTCTTGGTGCAAGAGCGTACTTCAGTAATTTCTCCGAGAGATAGAGAGACATTCCATAGAGAGAGAAGAGACATTCCGTAGAGAGATAGAGACATTCCATAGAGAGAGAAGAGACATTCTATAGAGAGAGAAGAGACATTCCGTAGAGAGATAGAGACATTCCATAGAGAGAGAGAGACATTATATATATATATATATATAGAGACATTCCATTGAGAGAGTGTGACATTCCATAGAGTGAAAGTGGATTTTCTCAATGAGAGAGACATTCCGTAGATAGAGAAAGAGAGAGAGATAGACATTCCAAAGAGAGAAAGAGAGAGTGGGGGGGGGGGACATATCAAAGAGAGAGAGAGAGAGAGGGAGGGATTACAAAGAGAAAGAGAGGCATTCCATAGCATAAGAGTAACATTCCATTGAGAGAGAGAGACATTCCATTGAAATAGAGAGACATTTAACAGAGAGAGTGACTTTCCATTAAGAAAGAGGGAGAGAGAGAGAGAGACATTCCATGGACAGAGAGAGAAGAGAGAGAGAGAGAGAGAGAGAGAGAGAGAGAGAGAGAGAGAATGAGTGAGAGAGAGAATACATAGAGAGAGAGAGAGACAGAGAGAGACAAAGAGATAGAGAGAGACAGAGACAGAGAGACATTCCATAGAGAGGGAGAGAGAGATTCCATAGCGAGAGACATTCCATAGAGTGAGACATTCCATAGAGAGAGGAACATACTATATAGAGATTGTGACATTCATACATTGACAGAGAGAGATACATTCCACAGAGAGAGAGAGAGAGAGAGAGAGAGAGAGAGAGAGAGAGAGAGAGAGAGAGAGAGAGAGAGAGAGAGAGAGAGAGAGAGAGAGAGAGAGAGAGAGAGAGAGAGAGAGAGAAAGAGAAAGAGAGACATTCCACAGGGTCAATCATTCCATAAAGAGAGACATTCCACAAAGAGAGAGTCATTCCAATTGCGATATGGAGGCATTCCATACAGAGAGAGAGAGAGATAGCCAGAAACAGATAGACAGTCAATATATATAGAGAAAGAGCGAGACAGCGATATTCCATAGAGAGTCAAAGACATTCCATAGAGAGAGAATTTCAATAGAGAGAGATATTCCATAGAGAGATAGACATTCCTTAGCGATAGAGATTGCATAGAGAGAGTGACTTTTGAATCCACAGAGAGAGTGACATTCTATTGAGAGAGAAGTTCCATAGAGAAAAACTTTCAATAGAGAGAGACATTCCATAGAGAGATAGACATTCCTTAGCGATAGAGATTGCATAGAGAGAGTGACTTTGAATCCACAGAGAGAGAGTGACATTCTATTGAGAGAGAAGTTCCATAGAGAAAGACTTTCAATAGAGAGAGACATTCCATGGAGAGACAGACATTCCATTGAGAAAGAGACATTGCATAGAGAGAGTGACTTTAAATCCACAGAGAGAGTGACATTCTATTGAGAGAGAATTTCCATAGAGGGAGAGACATTCCATAGGGACAAAGACATTCCATAGAGGGAGCAAAATATTGCATAGAGAGAGAGTGACATTCCATTGAATGAAATAGACATTCCACATAGAGAGAGAGAAATTCCATAGAGATAGAGACATTCCGTAGAGGGAGCAAGATATTGCATAGAGAGAGTGTGACATTCCATTGAATAAAAGAGACATTCCATAGAGAGAGAGAAAGAGAGAGAAATTCCATAGAGAGAGGGATTCCATAAAATAAAGAACCATTTCATAGAGAGAAGGAGAGAGAAAAAGAGTATCAGAGAGATACATTCTACTGACAGAGAGACATTCCATAGAGAGACAGAGATTCCATAGAGAGAGAGAGAGAGAGAGAGAGAGAGAGACATTCCATAGAGAGAGATTTCCATAGAGACTGACATTCCATAGAGGGAGCAAGATATTGGATAGAGAGAGAGGGAGAGATTCTATTCAATGAAACAAACATTCCACATAGAGAGAGACATTCCATAGGGAGAGAGATATTCCATAGAAATAATGAGCCATTTCACAGAGACAGAGACATTCCATAGAGAGCGACATTTCATAGAAATAATGAGCCATTAAATAGAGAGTGACATTCCATAGAGAGAGATAGAGAGAGAGTGACATTCGATAGATAAAGGGACTTAGAACAAGAGATACATTCCATAGAGAGAGAGAGAGAGACATTCCGTAGAGTGAGTGAGAGAGAGGGAATCCATAGAGAGAGACATTCAATAGAGAGACATTCCACAGAGAGAGAAATTCCACTGAGAGGGAGACATTCCATTGAGAGAGAGAGACATTCCGTTGAGAGAGAGACATTCCATTGAGAGAGAGATAGACATTCCGTAGAGAGAGAGAGTAAGAGAGAGTGAGATAGAGGGAATCCATAAAGAGAGACATTCAATAGAGAGAGATTCCAAAGAGATAGTGACATAGCATTGAATGAGAAAGACATTCTACACAGAAAGAAATTCCACAGAGAGAGAAACATTCTACTGAAAGAGAGAGACATTCCATAGAGGGGCAGATATTCCCTAAAGAGAAAATGAGAGAGAGACATTCCAAACTAAGAAAGAGAGAGAGGGAGGCATTCCAAAGAGAGAGAGAGACATTCAATAGAAAGAGAGTGACATTCTATAGAGAGAGAGACATTCCATAGAAATTGACAGACATTACAAAGAGAGTAAAATTCCATTGAGAGGGAGAGAGAGAGAGATATTCCATAGAGAGAGAGTGAGAGAGTGAATACATAGAGAGAGAGAGAGACTGAGAGACATTCTATTGAGAGAGACATTCCAAAGAAGGAGACAATCTATAGAGAGAGATTCCATAGAGAGAGAGACATTCTATATAGAGAGAGTGACATTGAATAGAATGAGCGGGACATTCCACAGAGAGAAAGAGAAATTTCAAAGAGAGACATTCCACAAAGAGAGACATTCCAATTGCGCGAGAGAGAGAGAGAGAGAGAGAGAGAGAGAGAGAGAGACATTCTATATAAATATAGAGAGAGAGACATTCTATACAGAGAGAGAGAGACATTCTATACAGAGAGAAAGAGAGAGACATTCTATACAGTGAGAGAGAGACATTCTATGCAGAGAGAGAAACATTCTATACAGAGAGAGAAACATTCTATACAGAGAGAGAGAGAGAGACATTCTATACAGAGAGAGAGAGAGAGAGAGAGAGAGAGAGAGAGAGAGAGAGAGAGAGAGAGAGAGAGAGAGAGATTCCATAGAGAGACATTCAGTACAGAGAGTGAGATTCTGTAGAGAGTTAGAGACATCAATAGAGAGATATTCCATAAAGAGATGGACATTCCAAAGAAATAGAGACATTCCATAGAGAGGCAAATTCCTTAGAGAGAGACAATCTATAGAGACAGAGACATTCCATAGAGGGAGCAAGATATTGCATAGAGAGAGTGGCATTCCTTAGAATGAAAGAAACATTCCACAAAGAGATATTCCAAATAGATAGCATGAAATTCAATAGATAGAGAAATAAAGATAGACAGAGTGACATTCCATGGAGAAAGAGAGAGAGAGAGAGAGAGAGAGAGAGAGAGAGAGAGAGAGAGAGAGAGAGAGAGTCATTCCATAGAGAGAGACTGAGAGAGAGAGAGTCATTCCATAGAGAGAGACTGAGAGAGAGAGTCATTCCATAGAGAGAGACTCAGAGAGACATACCGTAGAGAGAGACAATCCTTAGAGAGACACATTCTATAGTGAAAGGCATTCCATTGAGAGAGAGAGACATTCAATAGAAAGAGATTAGAGAGACATCCTGTAGAGGGAGATTCCATAGAGAGAGACATTCTATAGAGAGAGACATTCCACTGAGAGAGAGAGTGAGAGATATAGAGAGAATCCATTGAGAGAGAGGGAGAAATTCCATAGAGAGGGAGTGAGAGATATAGGGAGAATCCATATAGAGAGTGTGATGGAGAGATAGAGAGAATCCATAGAGAAAGAGACATTCAATAGAGAGTCATTCCACAGAGAGACAAACATTCTATTGAGAGAGAGAGACATTCTATTTAGAGAGTGACATTGAATCCATAGACAGAGACACATTCAGTAGAGAGACATTCCATAGAGAGAGATATTCCATAGAGAGAGTGACATTCTATAGAGAGAGACATTACATAGAGAGAGATTGAGAGAGACATACCGTAGTTAGAGACAATCCATGGAGAGAGACATTCTATAGTGAGAGGCATTCCACAAAGAGAGAGAGACATTAAATAGAAAGAGATTAGAGAGACATTCAATAGGGAGAGTGTCCATGGAGAGAGACATTCTATAGAGAGAGAGAGACATTCCACTGAGAGAGAGAGAGAGTGAGAGAGATATAGAGAGTATCCATTAAGAGAGATGGAGACATTCCATAGAGAGAGAGATATAGAGAGAATCCATATAAAGAGTATGAGAGAGATAGAGAGAATCCATAGAGAAAGAGAAATTCAATAGGGAGTAATTCCACAGAGAGAGAGAGACATTCTATATATAGAGAGAGAAATTCCATAGAGAGAGTGACATTCTATATATAGAGAGAGAAATTCCATAGAGAGAGTGACATTGAATCCATTGACAGAGATAAATTCAATAGAGAGACATTCCATAGACAGAGATATTGCATAGAGAGAGAGAGTCATTCTATAGAGAGAGAGAGAGACATTTCTTAGGGAGAGTGAGAGAGTCCATAGAGTGAGAGAGTCTATAGAGAGAGAGAGAGTGAGAGAGATAGAGAGAATCAATGGAGAGAAAGATAATCAGTAGAGCGGCATTCCATAGAGAGAGACATTCTATAGAGAGAGAGACATTCCGAACAGAGAGTGACATTCCAAAGAATGAGAGGGATATTCCACTGGGAGAGAGACATACCACCGAGAGAGACATTCCATAGAGAAAGAGACATTCCACAGAGGGAGACATTCCATAGAGAGAGAGAGAGACATTCAATAGAGAAGAGAGAGAGAGAGAGAGAGAGAGAGAGAGAGAGAGAGAGACATTCCATAGAGAGAGAAGCATTCCATAGAGAGAATCATTCTTTGGAGAGAGAAATTCCATAAAGAGAGATATTCCATATAGAGAGAGACATTCCACAGAGGGAGAGACATTCCGTAGAGAGAGAGAGAGAGGCATTCCACAGAGAGAAAGAGAAGAGAGACAGAGAGAGAGATTCCATAGAGAGAGAGAGAGACATTCCGTATAGAGAGTATGACATTCTAAAGAGAGTCAGAGACTTTCCATTGAGAGAGACATTTAGTAGAGAGAGTCATTCCATAGAGAGTCAGAGACTTTCCATTGAGAGAGACATTTAGTAGAGAGAGTCATTCCATTGAGAGACAGACATTCCATAGAGAGAGAGATTCTATAGAGTGAGATATTCCATAGAGAGAGAGAGATATTCCATAGAGAGAGAGAGAGATATTCCATAGAGAGAGAGAGAGATATTCCATAGAGAGGAAAATTCCATAGAAAGACACAGTCCATAGAGACAGGGACATTCCATAAAGGGAGCAAGATTTTCATTGAGAGAGAGTGAAATTCCATTGAAAGAAAGAGATATACCACATAGAGAGAGATAGTCCATTGAAATAAAGAGGCATTTCGTAGAGATAGTGACTTTCCGTAGAGAGAGAGAGAGATATTTCATTGAAAAAGTGAAGCATTACATAGGGAGAGTGACATTCCATACAGAGAGATACAGAGAGCGTGACATTCCATAGAGAAAGAGAGAGAAAAAGAGAGATATTCCATAGACAAAGAGACATTCTATAGACAGAGAGAGACATAGACATTCCGTAGAGAGAGAGAGTAAGAGAGAGTGAGAAGGAATCCATAAAGAGAGAGACATTCAATAGAGAGATATTCTAAAGAGACAGTGACATAGCATTGAATGATAGAGACATTCCACAGAGAGAGAGACATTCCACTGAAAAAGAGAGGCATTCCATAGAGAGAGAGAGGCATTCCGTAGAGAGAGAGACATTCTATAGAGAGATATTTCATAGAGAGAGTGACATAGCATAGAATGAGAAGGACATTGCAGAGAGAGACATTCAACTGAGAGAGACATTCCACTGAAAGAGAGAGACATTCCATAGAAAGAGAGAAAGAGATTCTGTAGAGAGAGAACCATTCCATAGAAAGAGGCAGAAAGACATTCACGAGAGAGAGAGAGGGAGAAACAGAGAGAGAGAGAGAGAGAGAGAGAGAGAGAGAGAGAGAGAGAGAGAGAGAGAGAGAGAGAGAGATTCCATAAACAGAGAGTGACATTCCCTAGAGAGAGATGCAGAGGGACATTCCGAAGAGAGAGTGACATTCCATAGAGAGAGAGAGAGACATTCCATAGAAAGAGGTAGACATTCCATGGAATTAGAGAAGCATTCCACATTGAGTGATAGAGACATTCCACTGAGAGAGGGACATTCCAAAGAGAGAGAGAGACATTCCATAGTGGGGCAAACATTCCCTAAAGAGAAAGAGTGATAGAGACATTCCAAACAGAGAAAGAGAGAGAAGGGGACATTTCAAACAAAGAAACAGAGAGAGAGAGGGAGGCATTCCAAAGAGAAAGGGAGTGACATTCAGTACAAAGAGAGTGACATTCCATAGAGAGAGACATTCCATAGAAATAGAGAGACAATACACAGAGAGAGAGTGACATTCCGTTGAGAGAGAGAGGGCGATTGAGAAAAAGAGAGACATTCCATAGAGAGAGAGAGAGAATATATATAGAGAGATAGAGAGACAGAGAGAGACAGAGAAACATTCTATTGAGGGACCGAGACATTACATACAGAGAGAATTAATAGAGAGACATTCCATATAGAGAGAGACATTCTATATAGAGAGAGTAACATTTTATAGAATGAGTAGCACATTCCACTGAGAGAAAGAGGCATTTCAAATAGAGTGACATTCCACTAAGAGAGACATTCCAATTGCGAGAGAGGGAGAGACAGAGAGACATTCTATACAGAGAAAAAAAGACATTTTATACAGAGAGAGAGATTCCATAGAGAGACATTCCATAAAGAGAGTGACATTCCGTAGAGAGTTAGAGACATTCAAGAGATAGAAATATTCCATGAAGAGATGGACATTCCAAAGAAAGAGAGACATTTCATAGAGAGAGAGGCATTCCGTAGAAAGACAAACATTCTATAGAGAGAGATTCCATAGAGAGAGTGATATAGCATAGAATGAGAATGACATTCCAGGGAGAGAGACATACCACGGACAGAGACATTCCACGGACAGAGACATTCCACTGACAGAGAGGGAGAGACATTCCATAGGAAGAGAGAGAGATTCCGTAGAGGGAGGGTTTTTATAGGGAGGGGAAGAAACACATTCAATAGAGAGCGAGGGAGAGAGAGAGACATTCCATAGAGAGAGAGAGTGACATTCCATTGAGAGAGATACATTCCAAAGAGAGAGAGATAGAGAGACATTCCGAACAGAGAGTGACATTCCGTGGAAGGGAGGGACGTTCCGAAGAGAGAGTGAGAGACATTCCAAAGAGGGGCAGACATTACATAGAGAAAGAGAGATAGACATTCTAAACAGAGAAAGAGAGAGAAGGCGGGGGGACATTCCAAACAGAGAAGGAGTGAAAGAGAGGGAGGTATTCCAAAGAGGGAGAGAGACATTCAACAGAAAGAGAGTGACATTCCATAGAGAGAGACATTCTATAGAAACTAGAGAGACATTACACAGAGAGAGAGTGGCATTCCCTTGAGAGAGAGGGAGTGATAGAAAGAGAGAGAGACATTCCTTAGAGAGAGAGAGTGCGAGAGAGAATACGTAAAGAGAGTGAGACTGAGAGACATTCCATAGAGACACAATCAATAGAGAGAGACATTCAGTAGAGAGAGACATTCCATAGAGAGAGAGATTACATTCTATATAGAGAGTGACATTCTATAAAAGGAGAGGGACATTCCACAGAGAGAGAGAGAGACATTTCACTGTGAGAGACATTTCACAGAGAGAGACATTCCATAGAGAGAGATTCCAATTGCGAGAGAGAGAGAGACATTTCATTGAGAGACGGACATTCAATAGAGAGTTAGAAACATTCAATAGAGAGAAATTTCATAATAAGACGGACATTCCTTAGAGAGAGACATATTCCATAGAGAATGGCATTGAATCCATTGAGAGAGAGAGACATTCCATTGAAAGAGAGACATTGCATAGAGAGAGACAATCCATAGAGACAAAGACATTCCAAAGAGGGAGCAAGATATTGCTTAGAGAGAGTGACATTCCATATAATGAAAGAACAATTCCACAGAGAGAGACATTCCATATAGAGTGAAATTCCAAAGAGAGAGAGATATAGAGAGACATAGTGATATTCCGTGGAGAAAGAAAGAGAGAGACAGAGAGAGAGAGAGAGAGACAGAGAGAGAGAGAGTCATTTCATAAAGAGAGAGACTGAGTGAGACATCCTGTAGAGAGACAATCCATAGAGAGAGACATTCTATAGTGAGAGACATTTCGTAGAGGGAGCGACATTCAATAGAGAGAGAGTGACAGATATTGAGAGAATCCATAGAGAGAGAGACATTCCACAGAGAGAGAGAGAGATATATAGAGAGAATCCAAAGAGAGAGAGAGAGTGAGAGAGAGATAGAGAGAATCCATAAAGAAAGAAACATTCAATAGAAAAACATTCCATAGAGAGTGACATTCTTTAGAGAGAGCGACATTGAATCCAAAGAGATAGACACATTCAATAGAGAGACATTCCATATAGAGAGATATTCCATAGAGAGAGAGTGACATTCTATTGAGGGGCATTTCATAGAGAGAGTGAGAGAGAGAAAACCCATGGAGAGAGAGACATGTTCTATAGAGAGAGAGTGAGAGGGATAGAGAGAATCCATAGAGAGAGAGAGAGAGTGATATTCAATAGAGAGAGCCACTCCAGAGAGAAAGACATTTGTTTTAGAAAATGACATTCTATAGAGAGAGAGACATTCTATAGAGAGTGAGATATTCCATTGAATGAGAAGGACATTCCACATGGAGAGAGACATTCCACAGAGGGAGACATTCCATAGAGAGAGACATTCTACGAAGAGAGACATTCCATAGAGAGACACAGAGAGAGGCATTCCATAGAAAGAGACAAGGAGACAAAGAGACATAGGGACAGAGAGAGACATTCCATAGAGAGAGAGATTCCATATAGAGAGAGACTTTATGTTTAGAGAAAGTGACTTTCTAAAGAGAGTCAGAGACATTCCATAGAGAGAGACATTCTGTAGAGAGAGACATTCTGTAGAGAGAGACATTCAATAGAGAGACAGACATTCCATAGAGAGATACATTCCATAGAGGGAGACATTCCATAGAGAGAGTGACATTAAATCCTTAGAGAGAGAGATATATTCCACAGCGATAGAAATTCCATAGAGAGATACAATCCGTTGAGACAGAGACATTCCATAGAGGGAGCAAGATATTGCATAGAGAGAGTGACATTCCATTGAATGAAAGAAACATTCCCCATAGAGAGTGACATTCAATAGAGAGAGAGATATTTCATAGAAATAGTGAGCCATTTCATTGAGAGAGTGACATTCCATGGAGAGAGACTTTCTATAGAGAGTGACATTGATTCCATGGAAAAAGACTGAGAGAGAGAGAGAGAAAGAGCGATAGAGACAGAGAGAGTGTGAGAGAGAGAGAGAGAGGGAGAGAGTCATTCCATGGAGAGAGACTGAATGAAACTTCCCATAGATAGAGACAATCCATAGAGAGAGACATTCTATAGTGAGAGGCATTCCGTGGACAGAGAGAGACATTCAATAGAGAGATATTCCATTGAGAATGACATTCTATAGACAGAGAGAGACATTCCGAAGAGAGACAAACATTCCATAGAGAGAGACATTACATTGAGAGAGATATTCCATAGAGAGGTAAATTCCATAGAGAGACACAATCCATAGATATAGAGACATTCCATAGAGGGAGCAAGATATTGCAGAGAGAGAGTGTGACAGTCCATTGAATGAAAGTGACATTCCACATAGAGAGACATTCAACTGAGAGAGACATTCTATGAGCGAGAGAGAGAGACATTCCACTAAGAGAGAGAGCGACATTCCGTAGAAAGAGAGAAAGAGATTCCGTAGAGAGAGAGGCTTTCCGTAGAAAGGGGCAGAAAGACATTCAATGGAGAGAGAGAGAGAGAGGGAGCCATTCCATAGACAGAGAGTGGCATTCCATATAGAGAGAGAGACATTCGGAAGAGAGAGATAGACATTCCAAAGACAGAAACAGAGAGACATTCCATTGAGAGAGACATTCCATAGAAATCGATAGACATTACACAGAGAGAGTGACATTCCATTGAGAGAGAGGGAGAGGGAGAAAGAGAGAGAAAGACGTTCCATAGAGAGAGAGTGAGAGAGAATACATAGAGAGAGAGAGAGACAGAGAGACAAAGAGACATTCTATTGAGAGAGAGACACATTAATTAGACAGAGACAATCAATAGAGAGACATTCCATAGAGAGGGAGACATTCTATATAGTGAGAGTGACATTTTATGGTATTAGAGGTCAACTCCACAGAGAGAAAGAGGCATTTCAAAGTGAGAGACATTCCACAGAGAGAGACTTTCCAATTGCAACAGAGAGAGAGAGAGAGAGTCCATAGAGAGTGTCTGTATAGTGAGTGACATTCCGTAGAGAGTTACTGACATTCAATAGAGAGAGGTACTCAATAAAGAGACGGACATGCCAAAGAAAGAGAGACATTCCATAGAGAGTGATATTGAATCCTTAGAGAGAGAGAAATTCCATTGAGACAGAAATATTCCATAGAGAGGGAAATTCCGAAGAGAAGGAGAGAGAGAGAGTGAGAGAGAGAGAGAGGGAGAGAGTCAGTCCATAGTGAGAGACTGTGAGAGAGAGAGAGAGGGAGGGAGAGAGTCATTCTATAGTGAGGGACTGAGGGAGACATCCCGTAGAGTGAGACAATCCATAGAGAGAGACATTCAATAGTGATAGGCATTCTGTAGAGAGAGAGATTCGATAGAGAGAGAGTGAGAGATATAGAGAGAATCCATAGAGAGAGACATTCCATAGAGAGAGAGATATACAGAGAAAATCCGTAGAGAGAGAGTGAGAAAGAGACAGAGAGAATCCATAGAGAAAGAAACATTCAATAAAGAAACATTCCATAGAGAGAGATATTCTTTAGAGAGAGACACATTCAATAGAGAGACATTCCATATAGAGAGATATTCCATGGAGAGAGAGTGACATTCTAGAGAGAGAGACATTTTATAGATAGAGTTAGAGAGAAAACTGATGGAGAGAGAGATTCTATAGAGAGAGTGAGAGATATAGAGAGAATCCATAGAGAGAGAGTGATATTCAATAGAGAGAACCATTCTAGAGATAAAGACATTCGTTAGAGAAAAAGACATTCTGTAGAGAGTGAGACATTTTATAGAGAGAGTGACATTCCATAAAATGAGAGGGACATTCCACAGGGAGAGAGACATTCGACAGAGAGAGACATTCCACACTGAGAGACATTCCTCGGAGAGAGACATTCCTCGTAGAGAGACATTCCGTAGAGAGAGAGAGATAGACATTCCATTGAGAGACACAGAGAGAGGCATTACATAGAAAGAGACTGAGAGACAGAGAGACAAAGAGACAGAGAGACAGAGATAGACATTCCATAGAGACTGAGAGATTCCATAGAGAGAGAGACTTTCTGTATAGAGAGAGTGACATTCTAAATAGAGTCAGAAACATTCCATTGAGAGAGACATTCTGTAGAGAGAGACATTCCATGGAGAGTGAAATTCAATAGAGGGAGAAATTTACTCAAACATATTCACATTCCATGGAGAAAGAGAGAGAGAGAGAGAGAGAGAGAGAGAGAGAGCAGGGGGGGGGAGCTAGTCATTCCACAGAGAGAGACTGAGAGAGACATCTCTATAGAGAGAGACATTCTATAGTGAGAGGCATTCAGAAGAGAGAGACACACATTCAATAAAGAGGGATTCCATAGAGAGTGACATTCTATAGAGGGAGAGACATTCCGTAGAGAGAGAATGAGAGATATAGAGAGAATCCATAGAGGGAAACATTCCATAGAGAAAGAGTGAGAGATATAGAAAGAATCCATAGTGAGTGTGAGAGAGAGATAGAGTGAATCCATAGAGAAAGAGACATTCTATACAGAGAGAGCAAGAGAGAGAGACATTATGTACGGAGAGAGTGACATTCCGTACAGAGAGTGGCATTCCACACAGAGAGAGTGATATTCCGTACAGCGAGAGTGACATTCCAAAGAGAGTCATAGACATTCCATAGAGAGACATTCAATAGAGACAAACATTCCATAGAGAGACAGACATTAAATAGAGAGACAAAGATTCCATAGAGAGAGAGAGAGAGAGAGATAGAGTGACATTCCATTGAGAGAGATATTCCATAGAGAGGGAAATTCCATAGAGAGACACATTCGAGAGACAGAGACATTCCATTGAGGGAGGAAGATATAGCATAGTGAGAGAGAGTGACATTCCATTGAGTGAAAGAAACATTGCACATAGAGAGAGACATTCCATAGAGAGAGAGAGAGAATTTCAAAGAAATAATGAGCCATTTCATCGAGAGAGTGACATTCCATAGAGAGAGAGAGAGAGAGATTTCATTGAAATTAAGATCTATTTATTAGAGAGAGTGGCATTCTAAAAAGAGAGATAGAGAGAGAGTGACATTCCGTACAGAAAAAGAGAGCGGCTGAGACAGGGAGACATTTCAAAGAGAGAGACATTCCATAGAGAGAGAATCAATGGAGAGAAACATTCCATATAGAGAGACAATCAATAGTGGGAGATATTCAATAGAGTGGGAAATTCCATAGAGACACACAATCCATACAGACAGAGACATTCCATAGAGAGAACAAGATATAGCATAGCGAGAGAGTTACATTCAATTGAAAGAAAGAGAGACATTCCACATAGTGACAGCCATTCCATAGAGGGAGATAGACATTTCATAGATATAATGAGTCATTTCATCAAGTGTGTGACATTCCATATCGAGAGACAATCAATACAGAGAGACATCCCATATATATATATAGAGAGAGATTTTATATAGACAGTGACATTCTGTAAAATGAGAGGGACATTCCACTCAGAGAGAGAGAAATTCCACAAAGATAGATACATTCCACAAAGAGAGTGGAATTCCAATAGCAAGAGAGAGAGACACACACATTCCATGCAAAGAGAGCAACACATTCCATGTAGAGAGAGCAACATAGAGAGAGACATTATATACAAATAGTAAACAAAAGAGGTAGACATTACTTACAATGAGAGTGACATTCCGTACAGTGAGTGACATTCCAAAGAGAGTCATAGACATTCCATAGAGAGACATTAAATACAGACAGACATTCAATAGACAGACAGTCATTCCATAGAGAGACAGATATTCCATAGAGAGATTGACCTTGAATCCATAGAGAGAGATATTCCGTAGGGAGGGAAATTCCATAGAGAGACACAATCCATAGAGACAGAGACATTCTAAAGAGGGAGCAAGATATAGAATAGAGAGAGAGTGACATTCCATTGAATGAAAGCGACATTCCACGTAGAGATAGACATTCCAAAGAGAGAGAGATAGAGAGAGTGACATTCCATAGAGAAAGAGAGAGGCACAGACAGAGAGACATTCCATAGAGAGAGAGAGACATTCAATAGAGAGAATAAATGGACAGAAACATTCCTTAGAGAGAAACAATCAATTGAGAGAGACATCCCATATATATATATAGAGTGACATTTTATATAGAGAGTGACATTCTAAAGAATGAGAGCGACATTCCACTCTGAGAGAGAAATTCCACAAAAAGAGATACATTCCACAGAGAGAGATACATTCCATAAAGAGAGCGGAATTGCAATAGCAAGAGAGAGCGAGAGAGCAACAGAGAGAGAGAGACATTCCATACGGAGAGAGAGCAACAGAGACACATCATGTACAGATAAATTGACAATCCGTACAGAGAGAGTAAGATTCCAAAGAAAGTAATAGACATTCCGCAGAGAGATATACAATAGAGACAGACATTCCATTGAGAGACGTACATTCCACAGAGAGACAGACATTCCATAGAGAGAGAAATTGAATCCATAGAGAGAGAGTGACATTCCATTGAGAGAGATATTCCATAGAGAGAGAAATTCCATAGAGAGACACAATCCATCGAGACTGTGACATTCAATAGAGGGAGCAAGATATAGCATAGAGAGAGAGTGACATTCCATTGAATGAAAGAGACATTCAATAGAGAGAGAGAAATTTCATTGAACTAATGCGCCATTTCTTCGAGAGAGAGTCATTCCATAGAGAGAGAGAGAGAGAGAGAGAGAGAGAGAGAGAGAGATTTGATAGAAATAATGAGTCACTTCATAAAATGAGTGGCATTCTATAGTGGGAGCGATAGAGAGAGTGAAATTCCATAGAGAAAGAGAGAGGCAGAAACAGAGAGACATTCCTTAGAGTGAGAATCAATGGAGAGAAACATTCCATAGAGAGAGACAAACAATAGAGAGAGACATCCCATATATACAGAGAGAGAGAGACATTCCATAGAGTGGCACAATCCATAGAGACAGAGACATTCTATAGAGGGAGCAAAATATAGCATAGAGAGAGTGACATTCCATTGAATGGAAAAGATTCGACATAGAGACGGATATTTCATTGAGAGAGAAATTTGTTAGAAATAATAAGCCATTTCATTGAGAGAGTGACATTCCATAGAGAGAGATTTCATAGAAATAATGAGCCATTTCATAGAGAGAGTGGCATTCCTTAGAGAGAGAGATAGAGAGAGTGAAATTCCATTGAGAAAGAGACAGAAGTAGAGACAGAGAGACATTCCATAGAGAGAGAAACAATGGAGAGAAACATTCTATAGAGAGAGATAATCAATAGAGAAAGACTTCCCACATATATAGAGAGATAGACATTTTATATATGGAGTGACATTCTGTAAAATGAGAGGGACATTCCACTGAGAGAGAGGGAAATTCCACAAAGAGAGATACATTCCACAGAGTGAGATACATTCCACAGAGTGAGATACATTCCACAAAGAGTGGAATTCCTATCGCTAAAGAGAGAGAGAGACACATTCCATATAGAGAGAGAGCAAAAGAGAGAGACATTCCATTCAGAGAGAGCATGAAACAGAGATATTACGTACAAAGAGAGACATTCCCTACAGAGAGAGACATTCCAAAGAGAGTAATAGAGATTCCATAGAAAGACATTCAATACAGACAGACATTCCAAAAAGAGAGTCATTCCATATAGAGACAGATATTCCAAAAAGAGAGTCATTCCATATAAAGACAGATATTCCTTAGAGAGTGACGTTGAATCCATAGAGAGAGAGACTGCATGTGTGTGACATTCCATTGAGAGAGATATTCAATAGACAGGAAAATTCAATACAGAGACAACGCGTAGAGACAGAGATATTCCATAGAGGGAGCAAGATATAGCATAGAGAGAGAGTGACATTCCGTTGAATGAAAGAGACAGACATTCCATAGAGAGAGAGAAATTCAGTAGAAATAATGAGCCATTTCATCGAGAGAGTGACAATCCATAGAGAGATATTTATTCCACAAAGAGAGTGGAATTCCAATAGCAAGAGAGAGAGAGACACATTCCACATAGAGAGAGAGCAACAGAGAGAGACATTCCATACAGAGAGAGTGCAAGAGTGAGAGACATTATGTATAGAGAAAATGACATTCCGTACAGAGAGAGACATTCCACACAGAGAGAACAAGAGGGAGAGAGACATAACGTACAGAGACAGTGACATTCCGTACAGAGAGAGTGACATTCCAAAGAGAGTCCTAAACATTCCATAGAGAGACATTGAATAGAGACAAACATTCCAAAGAGAGACAATCATTCCATGGAGAGACTGATATTCCATAGAGACATTGAATCCATAGAGAGAGAGTGTGTGTGTGTGTGTAACATTCCTTTGAGAGAGATATTCCATAGAGAAAGAAATTCCATAGAGAGACACAATCCATACAGACAGAGACATTCCATAGAGGGAGCAAGATATAGCATAGTCAGAGAGTGACATTCCATTGAATGAAAGAGACATTCCACTTAGAGACAGACATTCTAAAGAGAGAAAAATTTTATTGAAGTAATGACCCATTTCATCGAGGGAGAGAGAGAGATTTCATAGAAATAATGAGCCATTTCATAGAGAGATTGGCATTCCAAAGAGAGAGAGATAGAGAGACTGAAATTCCATAGAAAAAGAGAGAGAGGCAGAAACAGAGAGACATTCCATAGAGAGAGATATTCCTTAGAGTGAGAGTCAATGGAGAGAAATATTCCATAGAGAGAGACAATCAACAGAGAGAGACATCCCATATATATATATATAGAGACATTTTATAGAGAGAGTGACATTCTGTAGAATGAGAGGGATATTCCACTCAGAGAGAGAGAAATTCCACAAAGAGAGATACATTCCACAAAGAGAGTGGAATTCCAATAGCAACAGAGAGAGAGCAAAAGAGAGAGACATTACGTACAAAGAGTACAATGTTTCGTACATAGGGAGTGACTTTCCATAGAGAGTCATATACATTCCTTAGAATGACATTCAATGGAGCAAACATTCCGTAGAGAGAGTCATTCCTTAGAGAGACAAATATTCCATTGAGAGAGTGAGTTTGAGTGCATAGAGAGAGAGAGAGAGTGTGTGACATTCCATTGAGAGAGATATTCCATAGAGAGGGAAATTCCATACAGAGACAATCCATAGAGACAGAGACATTCCAAAGAGGGAGCAAGATATAGCATTGAGAGAGATTGACATTCCATTGAATAAAAAAGACAATCTAAATAAAGACTAACATTCCAAAGAGAAATTTCATAGAAATAATGAGCTATTTCATCCAGAGAGTGACATTCCATAGCGAGAGTGGAGATTTCATACAAATAATGAGTCATTTCATAGAGAGAGTGGCATTCCATAGAGAGAGATAGAGAGAGAATGACATTCCATAGAGAACAGAGAGAGGCAGAGAGAGAGAGACATTCCATAGAGAGAGAGAGATATTCCACAGAGAGAGAGGACATTCCATAGACAGAGAATCAATGGAGAGAAACATTCCATAGAGAGAGACAATCAATAGAGAGAGACATCCCATATATATATAGAGAGAGACATTTTATATAGAGAGTGACATTCTGTAGAATGGGAGGGACATTCCACTCAGAGAGAGAGAAATTCCACAAAGAGATACATTCCACAGAGAGAGATACATTCCACAAGAGTGTGGAATTCCAATAGCAAGAGAGAGAGAGACACACACATTCCATACAGAGAGAGAGCAACAGAGAGAGAGACATTCCATACAGAGAGAGAGCAAGAGAGAGAGACATTATGTACAGAGAGAGTGACATTCCAGTACAGAGAGAGTGACATTCAAAAGAGAGTCATAGACATTCCATAGAGAGACATTCAATAGAAGCAGACTTTCCATAGAGAGACAGACATTCAACAGGGAGATATCATTCCACACAGAGAGTGACATTGAATCCATAGAGAGAGAGAGAGAGTCGACATTCGATTGAGAGAGATATTCCATAGAGAGGGAAATTCCATAGAGAGACACAATCCATAGAGATAGAGACATTCCATAGAGGGAGCAAGATAAAGCATAGAGAGAGTGACATTCCACATAGACACAGACATTCAATTGAGAGAGATAAATTTCATAGAAATACTGAGCCAATTCATCGAGAGAGAGACATTCCATAGAGAGAGGGAGATTTGATAGAAATAATGAGCCATTTCATTAAGAGAGTGGCATTCCAGAGAGAGAGAGAGAGAGAGTGACATTCCAAATAGAAAGAGAGAGGCAGAGATAAAGAGACTTTCCATAGAGAGAGAGAGACATTCCTTAGAGAGAGAATAAATGCAGAGAAATATTCCATAGAGAGAGACAATCAATAGAGAGACATATCCCATATATATATATATATATATATATATAGAGAGAGAGAGAGAGAGACATTTTATAAAGAGAGTGACATTATGTACAATTAGAGCGATAATCCATTCAGAGAGAGAAATTCCACAAAGAGAGATACATTCCACAGAGTGAGATACATTCCACAAAGAGTGTGGAATTCCAATAGCAAAAGAGCGAGAGACACACATTCCATACAGAGAGAGAACAACAGCGTGAGACATTCCATACAGAGAGAGAGAGAGAGCAAGAGAGAGATATTACATACACAGAGAGTGACATTCCGTACAGAGAGAGTGACATTCCGTACAGAGAGAGTGACATTGAAAAGAGAGTTATAGACATTCCATAGAAAGACATTCAATAGAGACAGACATTCCAAAAAGACACAGTCATTCCATTGAGAGACTGATATTCCATAGAGAGAGTGACATTGAATCCATTGAGGGAGAGAGAGTGAGTGTGTGACATTCCATTGAGAGAGATATTCCATAGAGAGAGTGACATTGAATCCATTGAGGGAGAGAGAGTGAGTGTGTGACATTCCATTGAGAGAGATATTCCATAGAGATGGAAATTCAATAGAGAGACACAATCCATATGACAGAGAAATTCCAAAGAGGGAGGAAGAGATAGCATAGAGAGATAGTGACATTCCATTGAATGAAAGAGACATTCCACATAGAGACAGATAGATTTCATCGAGAGAGTGACATTCCATAGAGAGAAAGAGAGATTTCATAGTAATAATGAGCCATTTCATTGAGAGAGTGGCATTCGATAGGGAGTGACATTCCATAGAGAAAGAGAGAGGCAGAGACAGTGAGACTTTCAATATAGAGAGGGACATTCCTAAGAGAGAGAATCAATGGAGAGAAACATTCCATAGAGAGAGACAATCAATAGAGAGAGACATCCCATATATAGAGAAAGAGAGACATCCTATATATAGAGAAAGAGAGACATTTTATATAGAGTGTAACATTCTGTACAATGAGAGGGACATTCCACTCAGAGAGAGAGAAATTCAACAAAGAGTGAAACATTCCACGGAGAGATATACATTCCACAAAGACAGTGGAATTCCAATAGCAAGAGAGCGAGTGACACATATTCCACACAGAGAGAGAGAAACAAAGAGACAGACATTCCATACAGAGAGAGTGTAAGACTGAGCGACATTATGTACAGAGAGAGTGACATTTCGTACAAAGAGAGAGCAACACAGAGAGAGACATTCCAAACAGAGAGAGCAAGAGAGGGAGAGCAATTACGTACAGAGAGAGTGACATTCTGTACAAAGAGAGTGACATTCCAAAGAGAGTTATAGACTTTCCATAGAGAGACATTCAATAGAGACAGACATTCCAAAGAGAGACAGTCACTCCATAGAGAGACAGATATTCCATAGAAGGAGTGACATTGAATCCATAATGAGAGAGAGAGTGTGTGTGTGTCACATTCCATTGAGAGAGATATTCCATAGAGAGAAATTCCACAGAGAGACACAATCCATACAGACAGAGATTCAATAAAGGGAGCAAGATATAGCACTGAGAGAAAGTGAAATTCCTTTGAATGAAAGAGACATTCCACATAGAGACAGACATTCCATAGAGAGAGGAATTTCATAGAAGAAATGAGCCTTTTGATGGAGAGAGTGACATTCTACAGAGAGAAAGAGAGATTTTATAGAAATAATGAGCCATTTCAAAGAGAGAGTGGCATTCTATAGAGAGAGAGAGAGAGAGAGAGAATGAAATTCCATAGAGAAAGAGAGGCAGAAATAGAGAGACATTCTATAGAGAGAGAGAGACATTCCTTAGAGTGAGAATCAATGGAGAGAAACATTCCAAAGATAGATACAATAAATTGAGAGAGATATCCCACATATACAGAGAGAGAGACAATTTATATAGAGAGTAACATTCTGTAGAATGAGAGGGACATTCCACTCAGAGAGAGAAATTCCACAAAAAGAGATACATTCCACACAAAGAGAAACATTCCACAAAGAGAGTGGAATTCCAATAGCAAGAGAGAGAGAGATTCCAAACAGAGAGATAGCAATAGAGAGAGAGAGACATTCCATACAGAGAGAGACCAAAAGAGGGAGAGAGACGTTTCATGGAGAGAAAGACGTTCCATAGAGAAAGAGAAAGACTCATTCCATGGAGAGTGAGAGAGACATTTCATGGAGAGATAGACATTCCATAGACAGAGAGATATTCCATAGAGAGAGAAAGAGACATTCCATGGGGAGAGAGATAGACATTCTATAGAATGAAAGTAACATGCCATAGAAAAAGAATGACATTCCATAGAGAGTGGCATTCCTTAGAAATAGTGAGACATTTCACAGAGAACGACATTCCAATGACAGAGAGGGAGAGAGAGAGACAGAGAGACACATTGCATAGAAAGAGAGACAGAAAGGGGGGAATCCATAGAGAGAGAGACAGAGAAAGAGAGAGACAAAGAGATAGAGAAAGAGACAGAGAGACATTCCATAGAGAGAATCGATGGAGAGAGACAATCCGTAGAGAGAGATAATCAATAAAGAGAGACATCCCCTATATATATATAGAGAGAGACATTCTGTATAGAGAGAGACCTTCTGTAGAATGAGAGGGACATTCCTCAGAGAGAGAAAGACATTCCGCATAGGGATACATTATGTACTGAGAGAGTGCCATTCCGTACAGAGAGAGTGCCATTCCTAAAAGAGAGAAATAGAGAGAGAGTGACATTCCATAGAGAGACATACATTCCATAGAGAGACAGACATTCCAAAGGGAGACAGACATTCCATAGGGAGAGAGACATTGAATCCATAGAGAGAGAGAGAGTGAGTACATTCCATTGAGAGAGATTCCATAGAGAAGGAAATTCCATAGAGAGACACAATCCATACAGATAGAGACATTCCATAGAGAGAACAAGTTATAGCATAGAGAGAGAGTGACATTCTATTGAATGAAAGAGACATTCCACATAGAGACAGACATTCCATAGAGAGAGAGACATTTCATAGAAATAATGAGTCCTTCATCGAAAGAGTGACATTCCATAGAGAGAGAGAGCTTTCATAGAAATAATGAGCTATTTCATACAGAGAGTGGCATTCCATAGAGAGAGAGAAAGAGAGAGAGGCAGAGACAGAGAGACATTGCGTAGTGAGACAGAGAGACATTGCATAGAGAGACAGAGACATTCCATAGAGAGAGAATCAATGGAGAAAAACATTCCATAGAGAGAGACAATCAATAGAGACAGATGTCCCATATCAATAGAGAGAGAGGCATTTTATAAAGAGAGTTATATTCAGTTGAATGAGAGAGACATTCCACTCAGACAGAGAGAAATTCCACAAAGAGAGATACATTCCACAGAGAGAGATACATTCCACAAACAGAGAGTGGAATTCTAATAGCAAGAGAGATGCATACACACATTCCATACACAGAGAGCAACAAAGAGAGAGAGACATTCCATTCAGAGATAGCATAAGAGAAAGACATTATGTACAGAGAACATGACATTCCAAAGAGAATCATAGACATTCCATAGAGAAACATTCAATAGGGACAGACATTCCATAGAGAGACAATCATTCCATAGAGAGATAGATATTCCATAGACAGAGTGACATTGAATCTATTGGGAGAGAGAGTGTGTGTGTGACATTCCATTGAGAGAGAAATTCCATAGAGAGGGAAATTCGATAGAGAGGCTCAATCCATAGAAACCGACACATTCCATAGAGGGAGCAAGATATAACATAGAGAGAGGGTGACATTCCATTGAATGAAAGAGACATTCCCCATAGAGATGGACATTTCATAGAGAGAGAGACATTTAATAGAAATAATGAGCCATTTCAACGAGAGAGTGACATTGAATAGAGAGAGAGAGACAGAGAGATTTCGTAGAAATAATAAGCCATTTTATAGAGAGAATGGCATTCCATAGAGAGAGAGATAGAGAGAGTGACATTCCATAGGGAAATAGAGAGAGGGACAGACAGAGAGACATTCCATAAAGAGAGAGAGAGACATTACATAGAGAGAGAGACATTCCATAAAGAGAGAAACAATGGAGAGAAACATTCCTTAGAGAGTGACAATCAATAGAGAGAGATCCCATATATATAGAGAGAGAATGTTATAAAGAGAGTTAAGTTCAGTAGAATGAGAGGGACATTCCACTCAGAGAGAGAAAATTCGACAAAGAGAGATACATTCCACAAAGAGAGACACATTCCTCAAAGGGAGTGGAATTCCAATACAAGAGAGTGAGACTCACATTCCATACAAAGAGAGAGCAATAGAGAGAGACATTCCATAGAGAGAGAGAGAGAGGAAGAGAGAGAGACATTATGAACGGAGAGTGTGACATTCCGTATAGTGAGAGTGACATTCCGTACAGAGAGAGTGACTTTCCTTTCAGAGAGAGTGGCATTCCAAAAAGCGTCATAGACATTTCATAGAGAGACATTCAATAGTGACAGACATTCTGAAGAGAGACAGACATTCCTTAGAGAGACATTCAATAGTGAAAGACATTCCAAAGAGAGACAGACATTCCATAGAGAGAGTGAAATGGAATCCATAGAGAGAGAGAGAGAGACAGAGAGAGCGTGACTTTCCATAGAGAAAGAGAGTGCGGCTGAGACAGAGAGACATTCCGAAGAGAGAGAGACATTCCATAGAGAGAGAATCAATGGAGAGAACATTCCATATAGAGAGACAATCAATAGAGAGAGACATCCCAGATATATAGAGAGAGACATTTTATATAGAGAGTGACATTGTGTAGAATGAGACGGACATTCGACTCAGAGAGAGAGATATTCCACAAAGAGAGATACATTCAACAGAGAGATACATTCCACAAAGAGATTGGAATTCCAATAGCAAGAGAGAGAGAGATACACATTCCGTACAGAGAGAGGAACATAGAGAGAGACATTCAATACAGAGAGAGAACAAAAGAGATAGACATTACGTACAAAGAGAGTGACATTCCATATAGTGAGAGTGAAATTCCAAAGAGAGTAACAGACATTCCATAGAGAGACATTTAATAGACACAGACAATCCATAGACAGATCGTTATTCTATAGACAGGCAGATATTCCATGGAGAGAGTGCCGTTGAATCCATAGAGATAGAGATAGTGTGTGACATTCCATTGAGAGAGATATTCCATAGAGAGAGAAATTCCAGAGAGAGACACAATCCATACAGAGAAAGACATTCCATAAAGGGCGCAAGAAATAGCATAGAGAGAAAATGAAATTCCATTGAATGAAAGAGACATTCCACATAGAGACAGACATTCCATAGAGAGAGAGAGAGAGAGAGAGAGATTTCATAGAAATAATAAGCCATTTCTTAGTGAGAGTGGCATTCCATAGAGAGAGAGAGAGAGATAGAGAGAGTGACATTCCATATTGAAAGAGAGAGAGGTAGAGACAGAGAGACATTCCATAGAGAGAGAATCAATGGACAGAAACATTCCATAAAGAGACAATCAATAGAGAGACGGCATCCCATATATATATATATATATAGACATTTTATATAGAGAGTGACATTGTGAAGAATGAGAGGGACATTCCTCTCAGAGAGAGAAATTCCACAAAAGAGAGATTCATTACACAGAGAGAGATACATTCCACAAAGAGAGTGGAATTCCAATAGCAAGTGAGAGAGAGACATTCCATATGGGGAGAGAGCTAGAGAGAGAGAGTCCTTATGTAGAAAGAGAATGACATTCCGTACAGTGAGAGTGAGATTCGAAAGAGAGTCATAGAGATTCCGTAGAGAGATATTCAATTGAGAGACATTCCATCGAGAGACAGACATTCCATAGAGAGACAGACATTTAAATAAGAGAAGGACATTAAATCCATAGAGAGAGAGTATGACATTCCATTGAGAGAGATATTCCATAGAGACGAAATTCCATTGAGATACACAATCCAAAGAGATGAAGACATTCTATAGAGCGAGCAAGATATAGCATTGAGAGAGAGTGACATTCTATTGAATGAAAGAGACACTCCACATAGAGACAGACATTCCATACAGAGAGAAATTTCATAGAAGTAATGAGCAGTTTCATCGAGAGAGTGACATTCCATAGAGAGATAGAGAGAGTGAAATTTCGTAGAGAAAGAGAGGCAAAAACAGAGAAACATTCCATTGAGAGAGAGACATTCCATTGAGAGAGAGACATACCTTAGAGTGAGAATCAATGGAGAGAAACATTCCATAGAGAGAGACAATCAATAGAGAGAGACATCCCATATATATAGAGAGAGACACATTTTATATAGAGAGTGATATTCTGTAGAATGAGAGGGTCATTCCACTCAGAGAGAGAGAAATTCCACAAAGAGGGATACATTCCACAGAGAGAGATTAATTCCACAAAGAGAGTGGAATTCAAATAGCAAGAGAGAGACAGACACACATTCCATACAGAGAGAGAAACAGAGAGACAAACATTCCATACAAAGCGAGTGCAAGAGTGAGAGACATAATGTACAGAGAGAGTGACATTCTGTACAAAGAGAGAGCAACTCTGAGAGAGACATTTCAAACAGAGAGAATGCAAGAGAGAGAGACATTACGTACCGACTGAGTGACATTCCATACAAAGAGAGTGACATTCCAAAGAGAGTCTTAGACATTCCATAGAGAGACATTCAATAGAGATAGACATTCAATAGTGAGACAGTCATTTCATAGAGAGACAGACATTCCATAGAGGGAATGACATTAAATCCATAAAGAGAGAGAGTGTGTGTGTGTGACATTCCCTTGAGAGATATATTCCATAGAGAGGAAAATTCCACAGAGAGACACAATCCATACAGACAAAGACATTCCTTAAAGGGAGCAAGATATAGAATACAGAGAAAAAGAAATTCCATTGAATGAAAGAGACATTCCACATAGAGACTGACATTCCATAGCGAGAGAGAAATTTCATAGAACTAATTAGCCATTTCGTGGACAAAGTGACATAGTACAGAGAGAGAGAAAGAGAGAGATTTCATAGAAATAATGAGCCATTTCATAGAGAGTGGCATTCCATAGAGAGAGAGAAAGAAATTTCATTGAGAAAGAGAGAGAGACATATTTAGAGTGAGAATCAATGGAGATAAACATTCCAAAGATAGAGACAATAAATTGAGAGACACATCCCACATATACAGAAAGAGAGAGACAATTTATATAGAGAGTGACATTCTGTAGAATGAGAGGGACATTCCACTAAGAGAGAGAAATTCCACAAAGAGATACATTCCTCATAGAGAGATACATTCCACAAAGAGAGTGGAATTCCAATAGCAAGAGAGAGAGAGACAGATTCCATACAGAGAGAGAGGAACAGAGAGAGACATTCCATACAGAGGGAGAGCAAAAGTGGGAGAGAGACATTTCATGGAGAGAAACAGATTCCATAGAGATAGAGAAAGAGACATTCCATAGAGAGAGAAATTTCATGGAGAGAGAGACATTCCATAGACAGAGAGACATTCCATAGAGAGAGAAAGAGACATTCCATGGGGAGAGAGAGAGACATTCTATAGAATGAAAGTAACATGCCATAGAAAAAGAATGACATTCCATAGAGAGAGAGAGGCCTTCTTTAGAAATAGTGAGACATTTCACAGAGAGTGACATTCCATTGACAGAGAGGGAGAGAGAGAGAGCGAGACATTCCATTGAAAGAGATAGAGAGAGTGAGGGAGAATCAATAGAGAGACTGACAGAGAAACAGAGACAAAGAGATAGAGAAAGAGACAGAGAGATATTCCATAGGGAGAGAGAGACATTCCAAAGAGAAAGAATCAATGGAGAGAGACAATCCGTACAGAGAGATAATAAATAAAGAGAGACATCCCCAATATATAGAGAGAGAGACACTCTGTATAGAGAGTGACATTCTGTAGAATGAGAGGGACATTCCTCAGAGAGAGAGAGACAGAGAGACATTCCATAGGGGGAGAGGGACATTCCTAAGAGAGAGAAATAATGAGACATTTCACAGAGAGTGACATTCCAATGACAGAGAGGGAGAGAGAGAGAGAGAGAGAGACATTGCATAGAAAGAGAGAGAGAGGGGGGGGAATCCATAGAGAGAGAGACAGAGAAAGAGAGACAAAGAGATAGAGAAAGAGACAGAGAGACATTCCATAGAGAGAGAATCGACAGAGAGAGACAATCCGTAGAGAGGGACAATCAATAAAGAGAGACATCCCCTATATATAGAGAGAGAGACATTCTGTATAGAAAGTGACATTCTGTAGAATGAGAGGGACATTCCTCAGATAGGGAGAGAGTAAACATAGGGAGACATTATGTACAGAGAGAGTGACATTCCGTACAGAGAGAGAGACATTCCAAACTGAGAGAGATAGAGAGAGACAGACATTCCATAGAGAGAAAGACATTCCATAGGGAGATCGACATTCCATAGAGAGAATGGCATTGAATCCATAGAGAGAGAGAGTGTATGTGTGTGTATGACATTCCATTGAGAGATATATTCCGTAGAGAGGGAAATTCCACAGAGAGGCACAATCAATAGAGATAGACGCATTCCATAAAGGGAGCAAGATATAGCATAGAGAGACAATGACATTCCATTGAATGAAAGAGAAATTCCACATAGAGACATACATTCCAAAGAGAGAGATAGACATTTCATTGAAATAATGAGCCATTTCATCGAGAGAGTGACATTCCATAGAGAGACATTCCACAAAGAGAGTGGAATTCCAATAGCAAGAGAGAGACATACACACATTCCATACAGAGAGAGAGTCATTCCATACACAGAGAGATCAAGAGAGAGAGTCATTATGTACAGAGAGAGTGACATTCAGTACAAAGAGAGTGACATTCAAAGAGAATCATAGACATTCCATAGAGAGACATTCAATAGAGAGACAGACATTCCATAGAGAGAGAGTCATTCCATAGAGAGACAAATATTCCATAGAGAGAGTGACATTGAATCCATAGAGAGAAAGAGAGTGAGTGTGTGTATGACATTCCATTGAGAGAGATATTCCATATAGAGGGAAATTCGGCAGTGAAGCACAATCCATAGAGACAGACGCATTCCATAAAGGGAGCAAGATATAAGATAGAGAGAGAGTGACATTCCAATGAATAAAAAAGACATTCCACATAGAGATAGACATTTCATAGATAGAGAGAGACATTTCATAGAAATAATGAGCCATTTCAACGAGAGAGTGACATTCCATAGAGAGACAGAGCGAGATTTTGTAGAAATAATAAGCAATTTCATAGAGAGAGTGGCATTCCATAGAGAGAGAGATAGAGACGGAGTGACATTCCATAGACAAAAAAACAGAGGCACACACAGAGAGACATTCCAAAAAGAGAGAGAGAAACATTCCATAGAGAGAGAAACAATGGAGTAACATTCCTCAAAGAGTGACAATCAATTGAGAGAGACATCCCATATATATATAGAGAGAAAATTTTATGTACGGAGAGAGTGACATTCCGTACAGAGAGAGTGACATTCCGTACAAAGAGAGTGACATTCCGTTCGGAGAGAGTTTAATTCCGTACAAAGAGAGTGACATTCCGTTCGGAGAGAGTGACTTTCCAAAAAGAGTCATAGACATTCCATAGAGAGACATTCAATAGAGACAGACATTCGAAAGAGAGAGAGACATTCCATAGAGATAGATTTTCCATTGAGGGAGTGATATTGAATCCATAAAGAGAGAGGGTGTGTGTGTGACATTCCATTGAGACGTATTCCATAGAGAGAGAAATTCCACAGAGAGACACAATCCATACAGATAAAGACATTCCATAAAGGGAGAGATATAGCATAGAGAGAAAGACATTCCATAAAGACATTCCATTGAATGAAAGAGTCATTCAACATAGAGACAGACATTCAAAAGAGAGAGAAAAATTTCTTTGAAGTAATGAGCCATTTCATGGAGAGAGTGACATTCTACAGAGAGAGAGAGAGAGAGAGAGATTTCATAGAAATAATGAGCCATTTCATAGAGAGAGTGGCATTCCATAGAGAGAGAAAGAGAGAGAGGCAGAAACAGAGAGACATTACATAGAGAGAGAGAGAGAGACATTTCTTAGAGTGAGAATCGATTGAGAGAAACATTCCAAAGATTGAGACAATAAATTGAGAGAGGCATCCCATATATACAGAGAGAGACAAATTATATAGAGAGTGACATTTTGTAGAATGAGAGAGAGAGTGACATTCCACAAAGAGAGATACATTCCATAGAGAGATATTCATTCCACAAAGAGAGCGGAATTTAAAAAGGAAAAGAGAGACAGACACACATTCCACACAGAGAGAGCAACAAAGAGATAGACATTCCATACTAAGAGAGTGCAAGAGTGAGAGACATTATGTACAGAGAGAGTGACATTCCGTACAAAGAGAGACCAACACAGAGAGAGACATTCCAAACAGAGAGACAACAAGAGAGAGAGAGAGGCATTACGTACAGAGAGTGACATTCCGTACAGAGAGAGTGACATTCCATACAGAGAGAGTGACATTCCGAAGAGAGTCATAGACATTCCATAGGGAGACATTCAATAGAGACAAACATTCCAAAGAGAGACAATCATTCCATAGAGAGACTGATATTCCATAGAGGGAGTGACATTGAATCCATAAAGAGAGAGAGCGTGTGTGTGTGACATTCAATTGAGAGAGATATTCCAATGAGAGAGAAATTCCATTGAGACACACAATCCATACAGAGAAAGACATTCCATAATGGGAGCAGGATATAGCATAGAGAGAAAGTGAAATTCCATTTAATGAAAGAGACATTCTACATAGAGGCAGACATTCCATAGAGAGAGAGAGAGAGAGAGATTCTGTAGAAATAATAAGCCATTTCATAGTGAGAGTGGCATTCCATAGAGAAAGAGTGAGAGTGACATTCCATAGAGAAAGAGAGAGAGGCAGAGACAGAGAGACATTCAATAGAGAGAGAGAGAGAGACACATTCCATAGCGAGAGAATCAATGGACAGAAATATTCCATAGAGAGAGAGATTTCGTAGAAATAATAAGCCATTTCATAGAGAGAGTGGCATTCCATAGACAGAGAGATAGAGAGAGAGTGACATTCCATCGAGAAATAACCAGAGGCACAGACAGAGAGACATTCCAAAAAGAGAAAGAGAGACATTCCGTACAAAGAGAAACAATGGAGAGAAACATTCCTTAGAGAGTGACAATCAATAGAGAGAGATATCCCATATATATATAGAGAGAGAATTTTATATAGAGAGTGTCGTTCTGTAGAATGAGAGGGACATTCCACTCTGCGAGAGAAATTCCACAAATAGATATACATTCCACAGAGATAGATACATTCCTCAAAGAGAGTGGAATTCCAATAGGAAGAGAGAGAGAGACTCACATACCAAACACAGAGAGAGCGACAGAGAGAGAGACATTGTATACAGAGAGAGAGCAAGTGAGAAAGACATACTGTACGGAGAGAGTGACATTCCGTACAAAGAGTGTCATTAGGTTCAGAGAGACTGACATTCCAAAAAGAGTCATAGACATTCCATAGAGAGACCTTCAATAGAGTCATACATTCCAAAGAGAGACAGACATTCCATAGAGAGACATATATTCCATAGAGGGAGTGACATTGAATCCATAAGGAGAGAGAGTGTGTGTGTGTGACATTCCATTGAGAGAGATATTCCATAGAGAGAGAAATTCCACAGAGAGACACAATACAAACAGATAAAGACATTCCATAAAGGGAGCAAGATATAGCATAGAGAGAAAGACATTCCATAAAGACATTCCATTGAAAGAAACAGTCATTCCACATAGAGAGAGACATTCAATAGAGAGAGAAAATTTTCTTAGAAGTAATGAGCCATTTCATTGAGAGAGTGACATTCTACAGAGAGAGAGAGAGAGAGAGAGAGAGAGAGAGAGAGAGATTTCATAGAAATAATGAGCCATTTCATAGAGAGAGTGGCATTCCATAGAGAGAGAAAGAGAGAGCGGCATTCCATAGAGAGAGAAAGAGAGAGAGGCAGAAACAGATAGACATTACATAGAGAGAGAGAGATTGATTTTCTAGAGTGAGAATCGATGGAGAGAAACATTCAAAAGATTGAGACAATAAATTGAGAGAGACATCCCACATATACAGAGAGAGAGCCAAATTACATAGAGAGTGACATTTTGTAGAATGAGAGAGAGAGTGACATTCCATTGAATGAAAGTGACATTCCACAATGAGACAGACATTCCATAGAGAGAGAGAGATTTCGTAGAAATAATAAGTCATTTCATAGTCAGAGTGGCATTCCATAGAGAGAGAGAGAGAGAGAGAGAGTGGCATTCCATAGAGAAAGAGAGAGAGACTGAGACAGAGAGACATTCCATAGAGAGAGAGAGACATTCCATAGAGATTGAATCAATGGACAGAAACATTCCATAGACAGAGACAATCAATAGAGAGAGATATCCATATATATATAGAGAGAGACATTTTATATACAGAGTGACATTCTGAAGAATGAGAGAGACATTCCACTCAGAGAGAGAGAAATTCCACAAAGAGAGATACATTCCATAGAGAGAGATACATTCCACAAAGAGAGCGGAATTCAAAAAGCAAAAGAGAGATAGACACACATTCCACACAGAGAGAGCAACAGAGAGACAGATATTCAATACAAAGAGAGTGCAAGAGTGAGAGACATTATGTACAGAGAGAGTGACATTCCGTACAAAGAGAGAGCTACACAGAGAGAGACATTCCAAACAGAGAGACAACAAGAGAGAGAGAGAGGCATTACGTACAGAGAGAGTGACATTCCGTACAGAGAGAGTGACATTCCAAAGAGAGTCATAGACATTCTATAGGGAGACATTCAATAGAGACAAACATTCCAAAGAGAGACAATCATTCCATAGAGAGACAGATATTCCATAGAGGGAGTGACATTGAATCCATAAAGAGAGAGAGCGTGTGCGTGTGACATTCCATTGAGAGAGATATTCCATTGAGAGAGAAATTCCATTGAGAGACACAATCCATACAGAGAAAGACATTCCATAATGGGAGCAGGATATAGCATAGAGAGAAAGGGAAATTCCATTGAATGAAAGAGACATTCCACACAGAGGCAGACATTCTATAGAGAGAGAGAGAGAGATTTTGTAGAAATAATAAGCCATTCCATAGACAAAGAGATAGAGAGAGAGTGACATTCCATCGAGAAATAACCAGAGGCACAGACAGAGAGACATTCCAAAAAGAGAAAGAGAGACATTCCATACAAAGAGAAACAATGGAGAGAAACATTCCTTAGAGAGTGACAATCAAAAGAGAGAGACATCCCATACATATATATAGAGAGAATTTTATATAGAGAGTGACGTTCTGTAGAATGAGATGGACATTCCACTCTGCGAGAGAAATTCCACAAATAGATATACATTCCACAGAGATAGAGACATTCCTCAAAGAGAGTGGAATTCCAATAGCAAGAGAGAGAGAGAGACTCGCATTCCAAACACAGAGAGAGCGACAGAGAGAGAGACATTCTATACGGAGAGAGAGCAAGTGAGAAAGACATTATGTACGGAGAGAGCGACATTCCGTACAGAGAGTGACATTCCATACAGAGAGAGTGTCATTAGGTTCAGAGAGTGACATTCCAAAAAGAGTCATAGACATTCCATAGAGAGACATTCAATAGAGATAGAGATTCCAAAGAGAGACAGAGATTCCATAGAGAGACATATATTCCATAGAGGGAGTGACATAGAATCCATAAAGAGAGTGTGTGTGTGACATTTCATTGAGAGAGATTCCGTAGTGAGAGAAATTCCACAGAGAGACACAATCCATACTGACAAAGACATTGCATAAAGGGAGCAAGATATAGCTTAGAGAGAAAATGCAATTCATTTGAATGAAAGAGACATTCCACATAGAGACAGACATTCCATAGAGAGAAAAATTTCATAGAAGTAATGAGCCATTTCATGGAGAAAGTGACATTCTACAGAGAGAGAGAGAGAGAGAGAGAGAGAGAGAGAGAGAGAGAGATTTCATCGAAATAATGAGCCATTTCAAAGAGAGAGTGGCATTCCATAGAGACTGAAAGAGAAAATGAAATTCCATAGAGAAAGAGAGAGGCAGAAAGAGAGAGACATTCCATAGAGAAAGAGAGACAATCCTAAGAGTGAGAATCAATGGAGAGAAACATTCCAAAGATAGACAAAATAAATCGAGAGAGACATCCCACATATACAGAGAGAGAGACAATTGATATAGAGAGTGACATTCTGCAGAATGAGATGGACATTCCACTAAGAGAGAGAAATTCCACCAAGAGAGATACATTCCACACAGAGAGATACATTCCACAAAGAGAGAGGAATTCCAACAGCAAGAGAGAGAGAGACATTCTATACAGAGAGCGAGCAAAAGAGGGAGAGAGAGACATTTCAGAGAGAGAGAGACATTCCAAAGAGAGAGAATCAATGGGGAGAGACAATCAGTAGAGAGTGATAATCAATAAAGAGAGGCATCCCCTATATATATTGAGAGAGACATTCTGTATTGAGAGTGACATTCTGTAGAATGAGACGGACATTCCTCTGATAGAGAGAGACATTCCACATAGAGACATTATGTACTAAGTGTGTGACATTTCAAAGACAGAGACATGAAGAGAGACAGACATTCCAGAGAGAGACAGACATTCCAGAGAGAGACAGACATTCCATAGGGAGACAGACATTCAATAGAGAGAGAGAGTGTATGACACTCCATTGTGAGAGATATTCTATAGAGAGGGAAATTCCATAGAGACACACAATCCATACAGACAGAGACATTCCATAGAGAAAACAAAATATACCATAGAGAGAGAGAGTGACATTCAATTGAATGAAAGAGACATTCCACATAGTGACAGACATTCCATAGAGGGAGATGGACATTTCATAGATATAATGAGCCATTTCATCAACTGTGTGACATTCCATATCGAGAGACAATCAATACAGAGAGACATCCCATATATATAGAGAGACATTTTATATAGAGAGTGACATTCTGTAGAATGAGAGGGATATTCCACCCAGAGAGAGAGATTCCAAACGGAGAGACAACAACAGAGAGAGATGCGTTACGATGCAGAGAGAGTGACATTCGATGAGAGAGAGTGACATTCAAAGAGAGTCACAGACATTCCATAGAGAGACAGGTCAATAGAGACAGACATTCCAAGAGAGACGGTCATTCCATAAAGAGACAGATATTCCATTTAGGGAGTGACATTGAATCAATAAAGAGAGAGAGAGATATTCCATTGAGAGAGATATTCCATAAGAGCGTGTGTGTGTGACATTCCCTTGAGAGACATATTCCAATGAGAGAGAAATTCCATTGAGAGACAATCCATACAGAGAAAGACATTCCATAATGGGAGCAGGATATAGCATAGAGAGATAGTGAAATTCCATTGAATGAAAGAGACATTCCACATGGAGACAGACATTCCATAGAGTGTGAGAGAGAGATTTTGTAGAAATAATAAGCCATTTCATAATGAGAGTGGCATTCCATAGAGAGAGGAATAGAGAGGGAGTGACATTCCATAGAGAAAGAGAGAGAGGCAGAGACAGAGAGCCATTCAATAGAGAGAGAGAGACACACATTCCATAGCGAGAGAATCAATGGACAGAAATATTCCATAGAGAGAGAGATTTCGTAAAGACAAACAATCCATACAGACAGAGACATTCCATAGAGAGAACAAAATATACCATAGAGAGAGAGAGTGACATTCAATTGAATGAAAGAGACATTCCACATAGTGACAGACATTCCATAGAGGGAGATGGACATTTCATAGATATAATGAGCCATTTCATCAATCGAGTGACATTCCATATCGAGAGACAATCAATACAGAGAGACATCCTATATATATATAGAGAGACATTTTATATAGAGAGTGACATTCAGAGAATGAGAGGACATTCCACCCAGAGAGAGAGACATTCCAAACAGAGAGACAACAACAGAGAGATGCATTACGTGCACGGAGAGAGTGACATTCCGCAGAGAGAGAGTGACATTCCGCATGAGAGAGTGACATTCCGCATGCGGAGAGAGTGACATTCATTCCGCATGCAGAGAGTGACATTCCATGCAGAGAGAGTGACATTCGCATGCAGAGAGAGTGACATTCAAAAGAGAGTCATAGACATTCCATAGAGAGAGACAGTCAATAGATACGAGACATTCCAAAGAGAGACAGTCATTCCATAAAGAGACAGATATTCCATTTAGGAGTGACATTGAATCAATTAAGAGAGAGATATATTCCATTGAGAGATATTCCATAAGAGCGTGTGTGTGTGACATTCCATTGAGAGACATATTCCAATGAGAGAGAAATTCCATTGAGAGACATATTCCAATGAGAGAGAAATTCCATTGAGAGACACAATCCATACAGAGAAAGACATTCCATAATGGGAGCAGGATATAACATAGAGAGATAGTGAAATTCCATTGAATGAAAGAGACATTCCACATGGAGACAGACATTTCATAGAGTGTGAGAGAGAGATTTTGTAGAAATAATAAGCAATTTCATAGTGAGAGTGGCATTCCATAGAGAGTGGAATAGAGAGGGAGTGACATTCCATAGAGAAAGAAAGAGAGGCAGAGACAGAGAGCCATTCAATAGAGAGAGAGAGACACATTCCATAGCGAGAGAATCATGGACAGAAATATTCCATACAGAGAGAGATTTCGTAGAGACACACAATCAATACAGACAGATACATTCCATAGAGAGAACAAAATATACCATAGGGAGAGAGAGTGACATTCAATTGAATGAAAGAGACATTCCACATAGTGACAGACATTCCATAGAGGGAGATGGACATTTCATAGATATAATGAGCCATTTCATCAATCGTGTGACATTCCATATCGAGACAATCAATCAGAGAGACATCCCATATATATAGAGAGACATTTTATATAGAGAGTGACATTCGGTAGAATGAGAGGACATTCCACCCAGAGAGAGAGACATTCCAAACAGAGAGACAACAAGAGATAGAGATGCATTACATACAGAGAGAGTGACATTCCGTACAGAGAGAGTGACATTCTGATATGAGAGAGTGACATTCGCATGAGAGAGTGACATTCCGTACAGAGAGAGTGACATTCCGTACAGAGAGAGTGACATTCAAAAGAGAGTCATAGACATTCAATAGAGAGACAGTCAATAGAGACAGACATTGCAAAGAGAGACAGTCATTCCATAAAGAGACAGATATTCCATTTAGGGAGTGACATTGAATCAATTAAGAGAGAGATATATTCCATTGAGAGATATTCCATAAGAGAGTGTGTGTGTGACATTCCATTGAGAGACTTATTCCAATGAGAGAGAAATTCCATTGAGAGACACAATCCATACAGAGAAAGACATTCCATAATGGGAGCAGGATATAGCATAGAGAGATAGTGAAATTCCATTGAATGAAAGAGACATTCCACATGGAGACAGACATTTCATAGAGTGTGAGAGAGAGATTTTGTAGAAATAATAAGCAATTTCATAGTGAGAGTGGCATTCCATAGAGAGAGGAATAGAGAGGGAGTGACATTCCATAGAGAAAGAAAGAGAGGCAGAGACAGAGAGCCATTCAATAGAGAGAGAGAGACACATTCCATAGCGAGAGAATCATGGACAGAAATATTCCATAGAGAGAGAGATTTCGTAGAGACATACAATCAATACAGACAGAGACAATCCATAGAGAGAACAAAATATACCATAGGGAGAGAGAGTGACATTAAATTGAATGAAAGAGACATTCGACATAGTGACAGACATTCCATAGAGGGAGATGGATATTTCATAGATATAATGACCCATTTCATCAACTGTGTGACATTCCATATCGAGAGACAATCAATACAGAGAGACATCCCATATATATAGAGAGACATTTTATATAGAGAGTGACATTCGGTAGAATGAGAGGGACATTCCACCCAGAGAGAGAGACATTCCAAACAGAGAGACAACAAAAGAGAGAGATGCATTACGTACAGAGAGAGTGACATTCCGTACAGAGAGAGTGACATTCCGTACAGAGAGAGTGACATTCCGTACAGAGAGAGTGACATTCCGTACAGAGAGAGTGACATTCCGTACAGAGAGAGTGACATTCAAAAGAGAGTCATAGACATTCCATAGAGAGACAGTCAATAGAGACAGACATTCCAAAGAGAGACAGTCATTCCATAAAGAGACAGATATTCCATTTAGGGAGTGACATTGAATCAATTAAGAGAGAGAGATATATTCCATTGAGAGAGATATTCCATAAGAGCGTGTGTGTGTGACATTCCATTGAGAGACATATTCCAATGAGAGAGAAATTCCATTGAGAGACACAATCCATACAGAGAAAGACATTCCATAATGGGAGCAGGATATAGCATAGAGAGATAGTGAAATTCAATTGAATGAAAGAGACATTCCACATGGAGACAGACATTTCATAGAGTGTGAGAGAGAGATTTTGTAGAAATAATAAGCAATTTCATAGTGAGAGTGGCATTCCATAGAGAGAGGAATAGAGAGGGAGTGACATTCCATAGAGAAAGAAAGAGAGGCAGAGACAGAGAGCCATTCAATAGAGAGAGAGAGACACATTCCATAGCGAGAGAATCGTGGACAGAAATATTCCATAGAGAGAGAGATTTCGTAGAGACACACAATCAATACAGACAGAGACATTCCATAGAGAGAACAAAATATACCATAGGGAGAGAGAGTGACATTCAATTCAATGAAAGAGACATTCCACATAGTGACAGACATTCCATAGAGGAGATGGACATTTCATAGATATAATGAGCCATTTCATCAACTCTGTGTGACATTCCATATCGAGAGACAATCAATACAGAGAGACATCCCATATATATAGAGAGACATTTTATATAGAGAGTGACATTCTGTAGAATGAGAGGGACATTCCACCCAGAGAGAGACATTCCAAACAGAGAGACAACAAAGAGAGAGATGCACACGATGAGAGAGTGACATTTCACATGCAGAGAGAGTGACATTCCAAAGAGAGTCACAGACATTCCATAGAGAGACAGTCAATAGAGACAGACATTCCAAAGAGAGACAGTCATTCCATAAAGAGACAGATATTCCATTTAGGGAGTGACATTGAATCAATAAAGAGAGAGAGAGATATTCCATTGAGAGAGATATTCCATAAGAGTGTGTGTGTGTGACATTCCATTGAGAGACATATTCCAATGAGAGAGAAATTCCATTGAGAGACACAATCCATACAGAGAAAGACATTCCATAATGGGAGCAGGATATAGCATAGAGAGATAGTGAAATTCCATTGAATGAAAGAGACATTCCACATGGAGACAGACATTCCATAGAGTGTGAGAGAGAGATTTTGTAGAAATAATAAGCCATTTCATAGTGAGAGTGGCATTCCATAGAGAGAGGAATAGAGAGGGAGTGACATTCCATAGAGAAAGAGAGAGAGGCGAGAGAGAGAGCCATTCAATGAGAGAGAGAGAGACACATTCCATAGCGAGAGAATCAATGGACAGAAATATTCCATAGAGAGAGAGATTTCGTAGAGACAAACAATCCATACAGACAGAGACATTCCATAGAGAGAACAAAATATACCATAGAGAGAGAGAGTGACATTCAATTGAATGAAAGAGACATTCCACATAGTGACAGACATTCCATAGAGGGAGATGGATATTTCATAGATATAATGAGCCATTTCATCAACTGTGTGACATTCCATATCGAGAGACAACCAATACAGAGAGACATCCCATATATATAGAGAGACATTTTATATAGAGAGTGACATTCGGTAGAATGAGAGGGACATTCCACCCAGAGAGAGAGACATTCCAAACAGAGAGACAACAAGAGAGAGATGCATTACGTACAGAGAGAGTGACATTCCGTACAGAGAGAGTGACATTCCGTACAGAGAGAGTGACATTCCGTACAGAGAGAGTGACATTCCAAAGAGAGTCATAGACATTCCATAGAGAGACAGTCAATAGAGACAGACATTCCAAAGAGAGACAGTCATTCCATAAAGAGACAGATATTCCATTTAGGGAGTGACATTGAATCAATTAAGAGAGAGAGATATATTCCATTGAGAGAGATATTCCATAAGAGCGTGTGTGTGTGACATTCCATTGAGAGACATATTCCAATGAGAGAGAAATTCCATTGAGAGACATATTCCAATGAGAGAGAAATTCCATTGGGAGACACAATCCATACAGAGAAAGACATTCCATAATGGGAGCAGGATATAGCATAGAGAGATAGTGAAATTCCATTGAATGAAAGAGACATTCCACATGGAGACAGACATTCCATAGAGTGTGAGAGAGAGATTTTGTAGAAATAATAAGCCATTTCATAGTGAGAGTGGCATTCCATAGAGAGAGGAATAGAGAGGGAGTGACATTCCATAGAGAAAGAGAGAGAGGCAGAGACAGAGAGCCATTCAATAGAGAGAGAGAGACACATTCCATAGCGAGAGAATCAATGGACAGAAATATTCCATAGAGAGAGAGATTTCGTAGAGACACACAATCAATACAGACTGAGACATTCCATAGAGAGAACAAAATATACCATAGGGAGAGAGAGTGACATTCAATTCAATGAAAGAGACATTCCACATAGTGACAGACATTCCATAGAGGGAGATGGACATTTCATAGATATAATGAGCCATTTCATCAACTGTGTGACATTCCATATCGAGAGACAATCAATACAGAGAGACATCCCATATATATAGAGAGACATTTTATATAGAGAGTGACATTCTGTAGAATGAGAGGGACATTCCACCCAGAGAGAGAGACATTCCAAACAGAGAGACAACAAGAGAGAGAGATGCATTACGTACAAAGAGAGTGACATTCCGTACAGAGAGAGTGACATTCCAAAGAGAGTCACAGACATTCCATAGAGAGACAGTCAATAGAGACAGACATTCCAAAGAGAGGAAGTCATTCCATAAAGAGACAGATATTCCATTTAGGGAGTGACATTGAATCAATAAAGAGAGAGAGAGATATTCCATTGAGAGAGATATTCCATAAGAGCGTGTGTGTGTGACATTCCATTGAGAGACATATTCCAATGAGAGAGAAATTCCATTGAGAGACACAATCCATACAGAGAAAGACATTCCATAATGGGAGCAGGATATAACATAGAGAGATAGTGAAATTCCATTGAATGAAAGAGACATTCCACATGGAGACAGACATTCCATAGAGTGTGAGAGAGAGATTTTGTAGAAATAATAAGCCATTTCATAGTGAGAGTGGCATTCTATAGAGAGAGGAATAGAGAGGGAGTGACATTCCATAGAGAAAGAGAGAGAGGCAGAGACAGAGAGCCATTCAATAGAGAGAGAGAGAGACACATTCCATAGAGAGAGAATCAATGGACAGAAATATTCCATAGAGAAAGACAATCAATAGAGAGAGACATCCCATATATATATAGAGAGAAACATTTTATATAGAGAGTGACATTCGGAAGAATGAGAGGGTCATTCCACTCAGACAGAGATACATTCCATAAAGAGAGTGGAATTCCAATAGCAAGAGAGAGAGAGCAACAGAGAGAGAGACATTCAATACGAAGAGAGAGGAAGAGAGAGTCATTATGTACAAAGACAGTGACATTCCGTACAGAGAGAGTGAGATTCGAAAAAGAGTTATAAACATTCCATAGAGAGACAGACATTTCATAGAGAGAGGGACATTCAATCAATAGAGAGAGAGAGAGTGTGTGACTTTCCATTGAGAGAGATATTCCATAGAGAGGGAAATTCCATAGAGATACACAATCCATAGAGACCAAGGCATTCCATAGAGGGAGCAAGATATAGCATAGAGAGAGTGACATTCCATTGAATGAAAGAGACATTCCACATAGAAAGAGACATTGCATAGAGAGAGAAATTTCATAGAAGTAATGAGCCATTTCATTGAGAGATTGACATTCCATAGAGAGAGAGATAGAGAGAGAGTGAAATTCCATAGAGAAAGAGAGGCAGAAATAGAGAGACATTCAATAGAGAGAGAGAGACATTCCTTAAAGTGAGAATCAATGGAGAGAAACATTCCATAGAGAGAGACAATCAATAGAGAGAGACATCCCATATATATATAGAGAGAGACATCCCATATATATAGAGAGAGAGACATTTTATATAGAGAGTGACATTCTGAAGAATGAGAGGGACATTCCACTAAGAGAGAGAGAAATTCCACAAAGAGAGATACATTCCACAAAGAGCGATACATTCCACAAAGAGAGTGGAATTCCTATAGCAAGTGAAAGAGAGAGCAACAGAGAGAGAGAGATTCCATACAGAGAGAGAGCAAGAGAGAGAGTCATTATGAACAGAGAGTGACATTTTGTACAGAGAGAGTGACATTCCAAAGAGAATCATAGACATTCCATACAGAGACATTCAATAGAGACAAACATTCCATTGAGAGACAGTCATTCCATAGACAGCCAGATATTCCATAGAGAGTGACTTTGAATCCATAGAGAGAGAGAGAATACGTGTGACATTCCATTGAGAGATATATTCCATAGAGAGGGAAATTCGATAGAGAGGCACAATCCATAGAGACAGACACATTCCTTAGAGGGAGAAACATATCGCATACAAAGAGAGTGGCATTCCATTGAATGAAAGAACCATTCCACATAGAGATAGACATTTTATTGAGAGAGAGAGACATTTCATAGAAATAATGAGCCATATCAACAAGAGAGTGGCATTCCATAGAGAGAGAGAGAGAGATTTCATAGAAATAATAAGCCATTTCAAAGAGAGAGTGGTATTCCATAGAGAAAGAGATAGAGAGAGAGTGACATTCCATAGAGAAATAGAGAGAGGCACAGTTGGAGAGACATTCCTTAAAGAGAGAGAGAGACATTCCATAAAGAGAGAGAGACATTCCACAGATAGAGAAACAATGGAGAGAAATATTCCTTAGAGAGTGACAATCAATAGAGAGAGACATCCCATATATATATAGAGAGAGAATTTTATATACAGAGTGACATTCTGTAGAATGAGAGGGACATTCCACTCAGAGAGAGAAATTCATCAAAGAGAGATACATTCCATAGAGTGAGATACATTCGTCAAAGAGAGTGGAATTCCTATAGCAAGGGTGAGAGAGACTCACATTCCATACAGAGAAAGAGCAATAGAGAGAGAGACATTCCATACAGAGAGAGAACAAGAGAGAAAGACATTATATACAGAGAGAGTGACATTCCGTAGAGAGAGAGTGACATTCTGTACAGAGATAGTGACATTCCGTTGAGAGAGAATGACATTCCAAAAAAAGTCATGAACATTCCATAGAGAGACAATCAATAGAGACAGACATTCCAAAGAGAGACAAGCATTCCATAGATAGAGTGGAATGGAATCCATAGAGAGAGTGAGAGATATGTTTTCTTCTCCTGATCCTGAGAACACTCTATCACCTTAATCCATTCTTTTGTTGAGGGAAGAAGCAATGGCCCTATTTGATAAGGTGCCTAGCGCGAAAGCCGCGTTAGTGCAGCCCTTTTGAAGCTCGGCCCTCTATTTACGTAGCGAAGAAAGGCACTTGCTCGAATGCGTGACTGCAGCGCGCCTATCGCCCCGGGAGCAAGATATTGCATAGAAAGATTGACATTCCATCGAATGAATGAGACATTCCATAGAGAGATATTCCATAAAGAGAGAGTGAATTCCATAGAAAGAGAGATATAGAGAAACAAAGTGACATTCCATGGAGAATGAGAGAGAGAGAGAGAGAGAGAGAGAGAAAGACATCTTGTAGAGAGAAACAATCCATACAAAGAAGCATTCTATAGTGAGAGACATTCCGTAGAGAGAGAGAGAGAGACATTCCTTACAGAGACAGAAACATTAAAGAGAGAGAGAGAGAGAGACATTCAATAGAGAGAGATTCCATAGAGAGACATTCTATAGAGAGAGAGAGAGACATTCTACATAGAGAGAGTGAGAGATATAGAGAGAATCCATGGAGAGACATTCTATAGTGAGAGAGAGAGAGAGAGAGATAGAGAGAAACCATTGAGAGAGAGAGACATTTCCTTGAGAGGGAGATATAGAGAGAATCCATAGAGAGAATGATAGAGAGAGTGAGAGAATTCATAGAGAAAGAGACATTCAATAGAGAGTGACCTTTATTAGAGAACGAGAGAAAAAAGAGACATTCCATAGATAGAGAGGCATTCCATAGAGAGAGAGAGAAAAAAAAGAGAAAGAAAGAGAGATTCTATAGAGAGAGAGAGAAAAAAAAGAGAAAGAAAGAGAGATTCTATAGAGAGAGAGTGAGAGAGAGTGAGGGAGAGGGAATCCATAGAGAGAGAGAAATTCATTAGAGAGACATTCCATAGAGAGAGTCGCATAACATTGAATGAGAGGGACATTCCACAGAGAGAAACATTCCACATAGAGAGACATTCTACTGAGAGAGAGAGACATTCCATAGAGACAGAGAAATAGACATTCCATTGCAAGATAAAAATTCAGTAGAGAAAGACATTCTATAGAGAGAGTGACATAGCATAAAATGAGAAAGACATTCAACAAAGAGAGACATTCCACTGAGAGTGACATTCCACTGAGAAAGATAGAGAGAGACATTCCATTGAGAGAGAGATTCCATAGAGAGAGGCATTCCGTAGAGAGAAGGAGAAAGACAATCACGAGAGAGAGAGAGAGAGAGAGAGAGTGAGACGTTCCATAGAGAGAGTGACATTCCATTCAGTGAGAGACATTCCAAAGAGAGAGAGAGAGAGAGTCATTCCAAAGAGAGAGAGAGAGAGAGACATTCCAAAGAGAGGCATTCCAAAGAGAGACAATGACATTCCGATGAGAGAGTGACATTCCCTAGAGAGAGAGAGATATTCCTTTGAATGAGGGAGACATTCTATGGAATTAGAAAGACATTCCACATAGAGAGAAAAAGACATTCCACATAGAGAAAAAGACATTCCACAGAGAGATAGAGACATTCCACTAAGAGAGGGACGTTACAAAGAGAGTGAGAGACATTCCAAACTGAGAAAGAGAGAGAGAGGGACATTCCAAATAGAGAAAGGGAGAGAAAGGGAGGCATTCCAAAGAGAAAGAGAGACACATCAAGTAGAAAGAGAGTGACATTCCACAGAGATTCCATAGAAAACGAGAGAGATTACACAAAGAGAGTGACATTCCACAGAGAGAGATTCCATAGAAATAGAGAGACATTACACAGAGAGAGTGGCATTCCATTGAGAGAGAGAGAAAGGGAGAGAGAGAGAGAAAGAGAGAGAGAGAGGGACAGAGGGACAGAGGGACAGAGAAAGAGAGAGAAATTCTGTAGACAGAGAGAGAGAGACTTTCCATAGAGAGAGAAATTCCATAGAGAGAGAGAGAGACTATCCATAGTGGGAGAAATTCCATAGAGAGAGAGAGAGACTTTCCATTGAGAGAGAGACATTCTAATTGCGAGTGAGAGAGAGAGAGAGAGAGAGAGAGAGAGAGAGAGAGAGAGAGAGAGAGAGAGAGAGAGAGAGAGAGAGAGCGAGAGAGAGAGGGATTCCATAGAGAGAGATATTCCGTCCAGAGAGAGTGGCATTCCATAGAGAGTCATAGGCATTTAATAGAGAGATATTCCATAAAGACACAGACATTCCATAGAGAGAGACATTCCATAGAGAATGACATTAAATCCATAGAAAAAGAGAGACATTCCATTGAGAGAGACATTCCATTGAGAGAGACATTCCATACAGAGGAAATTCCATAGAGAGAGACAATCCATAGAGACAAACATTCCATAGACGAAGGAAGATATTGCATAGAGAGTGACATTCCATTGAATAAGAGAGACTTTCCACATAGAGAGACATTCCATAGAGAGAGATATATATTCTATAAAAATAAAGAGTTATTTCATTGAGACATTTCATATAAATAATGAGCCATTTCATAGAGAGAGTGACATTCTATAGAGAGAGAGATAGAGAGTGACATTCCATAGAGAATGAGAGATAAAAAGAGACACATTCCATTGACAGAGAGACATTCCATAGAGAGCGACATTCCGTAGAGAGATAGTGAGAGAGTGTGAGAGAGAGGGAATCCATGGAGAGAGAGACATTCAATAGAGAGACATTCCTTAGAGAGAGTGGCATAACGTTAAAGAGAGACATTCCATTGAGAGAGAGAGAGACATTCAATAGAGAGAGAGAGAGAGACATTCAATAGAGAGAGAGAGAGAGAGACATTCCATAGAGATGCACACATTCCCTAGGGAGAGAGAATGAGAGAGACACTCCAAACAGAGAAAGAGAGGGAGGCATTCCAAAGAGAAAGAAAGACATTCAATCGAAACATAGTGACATTCCATAGAGAGATAGACATTCCATTGAAATGGAGAGGCATTGCACATAGAGACAGTGACATTCCACTGAGAGAGAGGGAGAGGGAGAGAGGGAGAGAGAGGGAGAGAGAGAATACATAGAGACAGAGATGGAGAGAGACAGATAGACATTCCATAGAGAGAGAGACATTCCACTGAGAGACATTCCACAAAGACAATCAATAGAGAGAGACATTCTATAGAGAGAGAGAGAGAGATATTCTATATAGAGAGTGACATTCTATTGAATGAGAGGGATATTCCACAGAGAGAAATTTCACAGAGAGACATTCAAATTGCGAGAGAGAGAGAAAGAGAGAGAGATTCCATAGAGAGAGACATTCCGTACAGAGAAAGTGACATTCCATAGAGAGTCAGAGACATTCAATAGAGAGACATTCCATAAAGAGAGACATTCCATATAGACACATTCCATAGAGAGTGACATTGAATCCATAGAGAGAGACATTCCATTGAGAGAGTGAAATTCCATTGAGAGAGAAACATTCCATTGAGAGAGAGACATTCCATAGAGAGGGAAATTCCATTGAGAGAGAAATTCGATAGAGACAAACAATCCATAGAGACAGAGACATTCCATAGAGGATGCAAGATATTGCAAAGAGAGAGTGACATTCCATCAAACGAATATGACATTCCATAAAGAGAGAGTGAAATTCCATGGAGAAAGAGAGAGAGAGAGAGAGAGAGAGAGAGAGAGAGAGAGAGAGAGAGAGAGATTCCATAGAGAGAGACTGAGAAAGACATCCTGTAGCGAGAAACAATTCATAGGGAGACATTTTATAGTGAGAGACATTCCGTAGAGAGAGAGAGAGAGACATTCTGTAGAGAGAGAGACAGTCAATAGAGAGAGACATTTAATAGAGAGACATTCCATAGAGAGACATTCTTTAGAGAGAGAGAGACATTCCATTGAGAGACTTTATTTAGAGAGAGAGAGGCATTCCATAGAGAGAGAGTGAGAGATATAGACAGAATCCATAGAGAGAAAAACATTCCATAGAGAGAGAGAACCCTAAATTCCCTCTCTCTCTCTCTCTCTCTCTCTCGTTCTCTTTCTCTCTCTATGTATCAGTCTCTCTCTATTTAACAGTCTCTCTCTCTCTCTATTTATCAGTCTCTTTCTCTATTTATCTGCCACTCTCCCTCTCTCTATTTTTCAGTCTCTGTATCATTCTCCCTCTCCATTTTTCAGTCTCTGTATCATTCACCCTCTCTATTTTTCAGTCTCTCTCTCTCTCTCTCTATCTGTCTCCTTCTCTATTTTTCAGTCTCTCTGTTTAGCTTCTCTCCCTCATCTCTCTCTCTCTCTCTCTCTCTCTCTCTCTCTCTCTCTCTCTCTCTCTCTCTCTTTCTCTGGCAAAGCTGGTGCTGCCAATATTTGGCTGGTTGACATTATATGTGGTGAAGGAAAGCTCCAATAACCATACAATGCTTGGAAAAGAAGAAATGAAAGGAAAGAGGTTCACAAACTTAAGATGGGTAGATAGTTATGCCTTTTATACAGTGAATTTATTTTTTCATAAATTAAAAAAATTGTTCACTCTAATTTTCTCTCCTCCTCCCAATTCCAACTCTCCTCCTCTATATTATTCCTCCTCTCTCTCTCTCTCTATAACATTCCTCCTCTCTCACTCTCTATATATATCATTTCTCCTCTCTCTCACTACATCAATTCTCCTCTCTCTATATGATTCCTCTTCTCTCGCTCTATATCATTCCTCATCTCTCTCTCTCTCTCCTCTCTCTTTCTCTCTTTCTCTCCTCTCTCTCTCTCACCTCTCTCTCTCCTCTCTCTTTCTTTCTATATTTATCAGTCTATTTATCTGTCGTTCTCTCTATTTAATAGTGTTTCCCTCTCTCTATTTATTAGTTGCTCCCTATTATCTGTCTATCTATCTGTCTCTCTCTCTCTCTCTCTCTCTCTCTCTCTCTCTCTCTCTCTCTCTCTCTCTCTCTCTCTCTCTCTCTCTCTCTCTCTTCTCTGTCTATTTATAAGTCTATTTATCTGTCACTCTCTATTTATTAGTCTCTCCTTCTCACTATTAATCAGTTGCCCCTTATTTTTTTGTTTGTCTCTCTCTCAGTCACTCTCTCTCTCTCTCTATTTATCAGTCTCTTTCTCTCTCTATTTATAAGTCTCTCTGTCTCTATCTATCAGTGTCTCATCTCTCTCTCACTCTTTATCAGTCTCTCTCTCTCTCTCTCTCTCTCTCTCTCTCTCTCTCTCTCTCTCTCTCTCTCTCTCTCTATCTCTCTCTCTCTCTATTTACCACTCTCTCTATTTATCAGTCTCTATCACTATTTATCAGTCACTCTCAATCTCTCTCCCTCTTTGTTTTTCACTCTCTATGGGTTCTCTCTATCTATTGGTTCTCTCTCTCACTAGGTTTTCTTAATCTCTCACTCTCTCTCCCTCTATAGGTTCTCTCTCTGTTGGTTCTCTCTCTCTCTATAGGTTCTATCTATCTCTCTCTCGCCATTGGTTCTCTCTCTGGCTCTCTCTATAATAAGTCTTTCATACTCTGTCTCTCTCTATTTGTCAGTCACTCTCTTTTTGTCAATCTCTCTCTCTATTTATCTGTCTCTCTCTCTTTGTATATTTATATATATATCTATTTATCTCTATCTCTCTTTCTCTATTTATCTCTCTCTCTATTTATCTCTCTCTCTCTATTTATCTCTCTCTCTCTATTTATATCTCTCTCTCTATTTATCTCTCTCTCTCTCTCCCTCTTTATTTCTCTCTCTATTTATCTCTCTCTCTCTCTTTATTTATCTATCTCTCTCTCTCTATTTATCACTCTCTCTCTTTATTTATCTCTCTCTCTCTCTCTCTCTCTCTGTCTATTTATCTCTCTCTATTTCTCTCTCTGTCTATTTATCTCTCTCTATCTCTATCTCTCTATATATGTATCTCTCTCTCTCTCGCTCTCTGTCACCTGATGGAAGAGGTGGTGCTTCCAATATCTGGCTGGTTGACATTAAATGAGGAGAAGGAAAACTGCAGTCACCACAAATGCATGGAGAAGAAGAAAAGCAAGGAAAGAGGTTCATAAATTTAAGATGGTAAGTTAATTATGCCTTGCATCCATATTTGGTTTGTTAATTCTGATTTGTCTGGTGAGTTTATTTTTCATACCTTTGACAAATTGTTCTCACTAATTTCTTCTCCTCATTGGTCCAACTCTCCCCCTCTTTATATATCATTCTTCCACTCTCTGTCTCTTTATATCATTCATCTCTCTCTCCCCCTCTATATTATTCCTCCTCCTCTCTCTATCATTCCTCCTCTCCCTCTTTATAACATTCCTTCTCTCTCTCTCTCTCTATTTCTTTCCTCCCCTCTCTCTCTCTCTCTCTCTCTCTCTCTCTCTCTCTACGCATCAGCCTCTCCTCACTCTTTCTCTCTCTATTTATCGGTCTATTTATCTGTCCTCCTCTCTATTTAATAGTGTCTCCCTGTCTATTTATCAGTCTCTCCCTATTTTCTGTCTGCCTATCTGTCTCTAACTCTCCCTCTCTCTCCACTCTCTCTCTCACCTCCGTCTCTGTCTCTCTCTTTCTCTCTGTATTTATAAGTCTATTTATCTGTCTCTCTCTATTTATTAGTCTCTCCCTCTCTCTATTTATCTGTCGCCCCATATTGTTTTGTTTGTCTCTCTCTCAGTCTCTCTCTCTCTCTATTTATCTGTCTCTCTCTCTCTATTTATAAGTCTCTCTGTCTCTATCAATCAGTCTGTCATCTCTCTCTGTCTCTGTTTATCAGTCTCACTCTCTATCTCTCTATCTATCTCTCTCTCTCTCTATCTATCTATCTTTTTATCAGTCTCTCTCTCTATTTACTAGTCTCTCTATTTATCAGTCTCTATCACTATTTATCAGTCACTCTCTATCTCTCTCCCTCTTTATTTTTCACTCTCTATGGGTTCTCTCTATATATTGGCTCTCTCTCTCACTAAGTTTTCTCTCTCTCTAGGTTTTCTCTCTCTCTCCCTCTATAGGTTCTCTTTCTGTTGGTTCTCTCTCTGGCTCTCTCTTTTATAAGTCTTTCACTCTCTGACTCTCTCTATTTATCAGTCACTCTCTTTTTGTCAATCTCTCACTCTCTCTCTCTCTCTCTTTTTATCTGTGTCTCTCTCTGTATATATATAACTATTTATCTCTATCTCTCTTTCTCTATTTATCTCTCTCTCTCTCCCTATTTCTCTCTCTCTCTCTCTCTCTCTCTCTCTCTATATATATATATATATATATATATATATATATATATATATATATATATATATATCTCTCTCTCTCTCTCTCCTATTTATCACTCTCTCTCTATATATATATATTTATCTCTCTCTCTCTTTCTCTACTTATCTCTCTTTCTCTATTTATCTCTCTTTCTCTATTTATCTCTCTCTATTTATCTCTCTCTATTTATCTCTCTCTCTATATATATTTATCTCTGACTCTCTCTATTTATCTCTCTCTGTCTCTCTCTCTCTCTCTTTATTTATTTATCTCTATCTCTCTCTCTCTGTCTATTTAGTCTTCTCTCTCTCTCTCTCTCTCTCTCTCTCTCTCTCTCTCTCTATTTCTCTGTCTCTGTCTCTCACCTGATGGAAGAACTGGTGCTTCCAATATTTGGCCGGTTGACATTATATGAGGTGAAGGAAAACTGCAGTCACCACAAAAGCATGGAGAAGAAGAAAAGCAAGGAAAGAGGTTCACAAATTTAAGATGGTAAGTTAATTATGCCTTGCATCCATATTTGGTTTGTTAATTCTGATTTGTATGGTGAGTTTATTTTTTCATACCTTTGACAAATTGTTCTCACCAATTTCTTCTCCTCATTGGTTCAACTCTCCCCCTCTTTATATATCATTCTTCCTCTCTCTCTCTCTCTCTCTCTCTATATATATATATATATATATATATATGATTCCTCTCTCTCTCCCTCTATATTATTCCTCCTCCTCTCTCTCTCTATCATTCCTCCTCTCACTCTCTCTCTATCATTCCTCCTCTCTTTATAACAGTCCTTCTCTCTCTCTCTTTATAACAGTCCTCTCTCTCTCACTTTCTATTTCTTCCTCCCCTCTCTCTCCTCTCTCTCTCTCTCTCCTCCCTCTCCTCTCTCTCTCTAAGAATCAGCCTCTCCACTCTCTTTCTCTCTCTTTTTATCAGTCTATTTATTTGTCTTTCACACTATTTAATAGTGTCTCCCTCTCTCTATTTATCAGTCGCTCCCTATTTTCTGTCTGTCGATCTGTCTCTCTCTCTCTCACTCTGTCTCTCCACTCTCTCTCTCCTCTGTTTCTCTCTGCCTCTCTTTCTCTCTCTATTTATAAGTCTATTTATCTGTCTCTCTCTATTTATTAGTCTCACCCTCTCTCTATTTATCTGTCGCCCCATGTTTTTTTGTTTGTCTCTCTCTCTCACTCACTCTCTCTCTCTCTATCTATCGGTCTCTCTCTATCTCTATTTATTAGTCTCTGTCTCTATCTATCAGTCTCTTATCTCTCTCTATCTCTGTTTATCATTTCTCTCTCTCTCTCTCTCTCTCTCTCTCTCTCTCTCTCTCTCTCTCTCTCTCTCTCTCTCTTATCAGTCTCTCTCTCTCTCTCCATTTACCACTCTCTCTATTTATCAGTCTCTATCACTATTTATCAGTCACTATCTATCTCTCTCCCTCCTTATTTTTCACTCTCTATGGGTTCTCTCTATCTATTGGTTCTCTGTCACTAGGTTTTCTTTCTCTCTCTAGGTTCTCTCTCTCTCTCCCTCTGTAGGTTCTCTCTCTCTCTCCCTCTGTAGGTTCTCTCTCTGTTGGTTCTCTCCCTCTCTATAGGTTCTATCTCTCTCTCACTCTCTCTCCATTGGTTCTCTCCCTGGTTTTCCCTATTATAAGGCTTTCACTCTTTGTCTCTCTCTATTTATCAGTCAATCTCTTTTTTGCCAATCTCTCTCTCTCTCTCTCTCTCTCTCTCTCTCTCTCTCTCTCTCTCTCTCTCTCTCTCTCTCTCTCTCTCTCTCTCTCTCTCTCTCTCTCTCTCTCTCTCTCTCTCTCTCTCTCTCTCTCTCTCTCTCTCTCTCTCTCTCTCTCTCTCTATCTCTCTCTCTTTCTCTATTTCTCTCTCTCTCTCTCTCTCTCTCTATATATATATATATATATCTAATCTCTATCTTTTTGGCTCTATTTATCTTTCTCTCTCTCTCTCTCTCTATTTATCTCTCTCTCTCTATTTATTCCTCTCTTTCTCTCTATTTATCTCTCTCTCTCTCTTTATTTATCTCTCTCTCTCTCTCTATTTATCTCTCTCTCTCTCTCTTTATTTATCTCTCTCTCTCTCTCTCTATTTATCTCTCTCTCTCTCTATTTATCTCTCTCTCTCCCTCCTTTTCTCTCTCTCTCTCTCTCATCTGCTGGAAGAGCCGGTGCTTCCAATATTTGGCTGTTATATGAGGTGAAGGAAAACTGCAGTCACCACAAATGCATGGCGAAGAAGAAAACCAGAGAAAGAGGTTCACAAACATAAGATGGTAAGTTAAGTATGCCTTCCATACATATTTGGGTAGTTAATTTTGATTAGTACGGTGAGTTTATTTTTTCTTACCTTTGACAAATTGTTCTCACTTATTTCTTCTCCTCATTGGTCAAACTCTCCCCCTCTTTATATATCATTCTTCCACTGTCTCTCTCTCAATATATCATTCTTATCTCTCTCTCTCTCCCTCTATATTATTCCTCCTCTCTCACTCTCTATCATTTCCTCTCTCTCTCTCTTTATAACATTCCTCCTCTCTCTCTCTATTTCTTTCCTCCCCTCTCTCTCCTCTCCCTCTCTCCTCTCTCTCTTTCCTCTCTCTCCTCTCTCTCTCTCTCTATGCATCAGCCTCTCCTCTCCCTTTATCTCTCTATTTATCAGTCTATTTATATGTCTTTCTCTCTATTTAATAGTGTCTCCCTCTCTCTATTTATCAGTCGCTCGCTATTTTCTGTCTGTCTATCCGTCTCTCTCTCTCTCTCTCTCTCTCTCTCTCTCTCTCTCTCTCTCTCTCTCTCTCTCTATTTATAAGACTATTTATCTGTCTCTCTCTATTTATTAGTCTCTCCCTCTCGCTATTTATCAGTTGCCCCTTATTTTTTTGTTTCTCTCTCTCACTCTCTCTCTCTCTCTCTCTCTCTCTCTCTCTCTCTCTCTCTCTCTCTCTATTTATCAGTTTCTCTCTCTATTTATATGTCTCACTGTCTCTATCTGTCAGTCTCTCATCTCTCTGTCTCTCTATCAGTCTCTCTCTCTTTTTATCAGTCTCTCTCCCTTTTTACCAGTCTCTCTATTTTTCAGTGTCTATCACTATTTATCAGTCACTCTCTATCTCTCTCCCTCTTTATTTTTCACTCTCTCTGGATTCTCTCTATCTATTGGCTCTCTCTCTCACTAGGTTTTCTCTCTCTCTCTGGGTTCTCTCTCTCTCTTCCTCTATAGGTTCTCTCTCTGTTGGTTCTCTCTCTCTCTCTATAGGTTCTCTCTCTCCATTGGTTCTCTCTTTGGCTCTCTCTATTATAAGTCTTTCACTGTCTCTCCCTATTTATCAGTCACTCTCTTTTTATCATTCTCTCTCTCTCTATTTATCTATCTCTCTCTCTCTCTCTCTCTCTCTCTCTCTCTCTCTCTCTCTCTCTATATATATATATATATATATATATATATATATATATATATATATATATATATATAGATATATATATCTACTAATCTCTATCTCTCTTTCTCTATTTATCTCTCTCTCTCTCTCTCTATTTATCACTCTCTCTCTCTCTATTTTCTCTCTCTCTCTCTCTCTCTCTCTCTCTCTCTCTCTCTCTCTTTATCTCTTTCAATTTATCTCTCTCTCTATTTATCTCTCTCTCTCTCTCTCTCTATTTATCTCTCTCTTATCTCTCTCTCTCTCTATTTCTCTTTCTGTCTCTCTCTCTATTTTCTCTCTCTCTCTCTCTCTCTCTCTCTCTCTCTCTCTCTATCTCTCTCTTCTCTCTCTCTCTCTCTCTCTCTCTCTCTCTCTCTCTCTCTCTCTCTCTCTCTCTCTCTCTCTCTCTCTCTCTCTCTCTCTCTCTCTCTCTCACCTGATGGAAGAGCTGGTGCTTCCAATGTTTGGCTGGTTGACATTATATGAGGTGAAGGAAAACTGAAGTCACCACAAATGAATGGAGAAAAAAAAATCAAGGAAAGAGGTTCGCAAATTTAAGATGGTAAGTTAATTATGCCTTTGATGCATATTTGGTTTGTTAATTCTGATTTGTATAGTGAGTATATTTTTTCATACCTTTGACAAATTGTTCTCAGTAATTTCTTCTCCTCATTGGTCCAATTCTCCCCCTCTATATATATCATTCTTCCACTCTCTCTCTCTATATATATCATTCCACTCTCTCTCCCTCTATATTATTCCTCCTCTCTCTCTCTCTCTATCATTCCTCATTTTTCTCTTTATAACATTCCTCCTCTCTCGCTCTCTATTTCTTTCCTCCCCTCTCTCACTCCTCTCTCTCTCTCTCTCTCTCTCTCTCTCTCTCTCTCTCTCTCTTTGTCTCTCTCTCTCTCTATGTATCAGTCTCTCTCTATTTATCAGTCTCTCTCTCTATTTATCTGTCTCTCTCTCTCTCTCTATTTTTCAGAGTTTTTTCTATTTATTAGTCTCTCTCCCTCTCTATTTTTCTGTCTCTTTTTCATTCTTCCTCTCTTATTTTTCAGTCTCTCTCTATCTCTCTCCCTCTCTATTTTTCTGTCTCTCTTTAGCTTCTCTCTCTCTCTCTCTCCCTCTCTATTTTTATGTCTCTCTTTAACTTCTCTCTCTCTTTAGGTTTTCTGTGTATATAGATTCTCTCTCTGTATATGTTTCCTCTCTCTATTAGTTTCTCTCTCTATAGGTTCTCTTTCTTTATTCTCTCTCTCCCCCTCTCTCTCTCTCTCTCTCTCTCTCTCTCTCTCCACTCCCACTCTCTCTCTCTCACACCATCCCTCCCACTGTCTCTCCTCCCTCTCTCTCTCTCGCTCCCAATCTCTCTCTCTCTCTCTCTCTCTCTCTCTCTCTCTCTCTCTCTCTCTCTCTCTCTCTCTCTCTCTCTCTCTCTCTCTCTCTCTCTCTCTTTCTCTCTATAGGCTCTCTCTCTCTCTCTATTGGTTTTCTCTCTCTCTAAAGGTTCTCTCTTTTAAGGTTCTCTCTCTATTGGTTCTCTCTCTCTCTATAGGTTCTCTCTCTCTCTATATAGCTTCTCTCTCTCTCTTTATAGGTTCTCTCTCTCTCTCTATTGGTTTCCTCTATCTTTAGGTTCTTCTTCATGCATTGCATGGTGATTGCAGCTTTCTTTCACCTCATATAATGTCAACCAGTTAAATATTTGCACCACCACCTAAGTATCACTTGTGGGTTTTATTTTTTGTGGAAACTGTTTACTTGTGTGTGTGCTGCATTTTTTTGTTTGGATCTGGAGTTCATAGTTGTTATATTTTCTTCTGATGATGTTTTATGTTAGGAGTTTTATAGATACCTATAGCATATTGTTGCTATAGTTCTTATAACTGTGGTTGTACTTTTTGAAAATGTTGATTTCTCACTAATTGCTTTTAAATATTTGATAGTACCTGGGGTACACAGTATTACAAGTGAGAAACCCACACAATTACAAAGGGAAAAAGGTTGCAGTAGTGAAGAGCTGCTTGTTAGCTCCTTTTTCTTGGTTATATAGGAGAAAGTTGGCTGATCTTTAGATTTGTTGCCATTTCACTTGCCTGGAAGTGTCAGGTTCTCAGACTTATTAAATAACTAACTATGGGACAATGGTAGAACCAACCTTTCTCCATCCAAGATGAAGTATTTCTAGTTTCATCTTCTTGATGAAGAGCTGGACAATGTTTTGGCTAACATCTTAGCTCCATCGAGCAGGGTTCTACTTTAAGCTTTGGTTTAATTGCTGGATGCATCTGCAGCTGTATTTATGTGATAAGGCACTTATCCTCATCGTGATTCAAATGAATTTACTTTTGTAAAAAAACAGTTCAATTTGTTATTAAAATATGAATATCCTGAACAGATTTTAGTTCAGATGTGTCTTCCTTTCAGTTTTATATTTTTAGTCATCTGCATGTATGATAGGATTTATGCAAGACTCTCCAATTGGAAAAGTTACCACAATAGATCTGCATCCTCTTTAACAGATGATTACTATGTCATATTTAAATTTGTATTTTTATTTAGTATGGCCTCTCACAACATTTAGTTGTCTGAGTAGGTCATATAGCAGTAACTGAAAATGCAATTGATACATGAATATGCAAAAGCCAGAAATGCATTTGCAGCAGTCATCTTGTCAATGAAACCATTTTTTTTCTTTTTCACTTTTTGTTTTTTGAGTTCGGGGCAGATGAAGAGTAAGCCTGCTCATTACTGATTACTTTTCTAAAAAAAACATTTTTCCTTGATTTATGGCGTAATGCACTGGATTCTATTTTTTTATAGCTGTATGTAATTTACGTTGATATTTTTTAATTAATAATGTGTTGTGTACAAAAATCTTAAGTGTGACAAATTCAAATAATTTGTAAGCTGTAACAACGAGAGTACTAGGAAGTTGTATTGCAAGGTTGTTAAATTCTTAATAATTTTTACTATTTAGTTCTAGTAATAATCATAACATTCTATTTTAGTATATGGAAATGATGCAAAACATATTACGTTAGTTCACATTCATTGAATGGTGCAATTGTTTTTCATGCTATGTAATTGCTTTTCTCTTTGTTTCTTTTGGCATTGATGTTAGTTTACCATTTCGGCATCTATTACCCAACATAATCCAGTGCAAATATTATTATCTGGTCAGCATCAAAATTTTTGTGCCAAGAGGATTATTTCTACCTAGTGGCCATGTGCTTATCTCATAAACACTGTTAAATGATATTTGTGGAGATGTTGTAGTTGTCAGTATTTCTCCTGAACTGAAGTCCAATAATTGTTGTTTGTAATTTGTTCAAAACTTGTCAGTGGCAGAATCTTAAGCTAAAGAGGGTGCCTTCCTGCAATCTCGTGTTGTTAACTGACCTGAGCTATTTTCTGGTATAGTTTTTGTGACAAGACTGGAACTGATTACAGCGAAGCAGCAATTCATTTTGCACGAAACCTTGCTGTTCATGGTGGTTTTATGAACATAAAAGTTTTGGTGAGCTTTTTGATAATATCTTTTTTTGGGTTTCGAGACTTTGTTGCCTATTACTGTAGCAAAGTGGCTTCTCAATGTGGTAGTGAGGATGACAAATTATATTTTATCTATAATAATATTTTCATATAGAATGAAACATATATTTTGTGGAAAATCTGATACCCTTATTGCATATTTTCACAATTCTGTTTTCAGGTAGTTTTTTATTTGGTTTAAATTAGTGCTAAGAAGATCTCACCGGAGAAGTTATTTTTATATTGTTAATTTCTTTCTTCTAGATTTTAGGTCTGATGCCAAATTCTTTGCTAGTTTGTGTTAATGCAATTGGTTTGGAAATTTTCTTTCAATGATAGATCTAAATTTATTTTATTTTTTTGTGATAAATCAACATTCCTAGAGCATTGTATCCTGAGCTCAGTAACCACATTGACGATTTTCATGTTCAAGCTTAGATTGCTAGTCTTTCCACCGGTGGACCACGGGTGTGTGCTAGAACATATTTAGAAAAATAAAGCTTCCATAACGTTTGCATTTTTTAACTTATCACTTTAATTTATACAGAAATTTCAGATATCATTGTCTCCCCTCTTTCATTTTTAATAGATGTAAATCCTCTTATTGTAGAATGATGATATCTTAGATAAAAAATTGGAGCAACAATTCCAACTTATTGTAGATAAAGGAACTTTGGATGCCATTGGGCTACATCCAAATGGGGATCTGAGGAGGTAACTGGAAATTTGTGCTTACCATTTGATTTTTTAACGGTAACAAGAAGTATATACTAGTCGAATGAAACCTATTCATTGTGCTTTTTTAGGGACTCTATGGAATGTCACTCTCTCTCTCTATAGAATATCTCCCTCTATGGAATGTCTCTCGCCCTCACTTTGGAACGTCCCTCTCTCAGTGGAATGTCTCTATCTCACTCTGTGGAATGTCACTATAATTCCATAGAATGTCTCTCTGTCTCTATCGAATGTAACTCTCTTCAGAATGTCTCTCTGTCTCTCTTTGGAATGTATCTCTCTCTCAACGGAATGTCACTCTCTCTCTATGGAATGTCTCTGTCTCTCTCTTTGGAATGTCTCCCTCACTCCCTCTCTCTCTCTTTCTATTGAATGTTTCTCTTTCCCTCTCTCTATGGAATATCTCTCTCTCTACGGAATGTCTCTGTCTCTATGGAATGTGTCTCTCTCTATGGAATCTTTCTCTCTCTAAGGAATGTCTCTCTCTCTCTATGGAATGTGTCTCTATCTATGGAATGTCTCTCTCTCTCTGGGAATGCCTCTCTCATTCTGAGGAATGTCTCTCTGTCTCTCTCAGTGAAATGTCTCACTCATTCTATGGAATGTCACTCTCTCGCTCTGGAATGTCTCTCTCTTTCTATGGAATGTATCTCTCTCTTTATGGGATGTCTCTCCCTCTCCCTCTATGGAATGTCACTCTCTCTGCGGAATGTCTCTCTCGCCAGGGAATGTCTCTTTCTATGGAATGTTTCTCTCTCCCCCTCTCTCTATGGAATTCTCTCTCTATGGAATATCTCTCTCTATGGAAAGCGTCTCTCTATGGAATGTCTCTTTCTTTGGAGTGTATCTCTCTCTCTCTAAGGAATGTATCTCTCTCTATATGGAATGCATCTGTCTTTCTCTCTCTCTCTTTGGAATGTATCTCTCTATCTCTCTCTGTCTTTCTCTCTCTCTCTCTCTCTCTCTATTCCTATGGAATGTCACTCTTTGTCTCTGTCTCTCTCTGTCTCTCTATCTCTCTCTATATCATTCTGTTGCTCTGGAATGTCTCTCTTTCTAAAGAATTTGTCTCTCTTAGGGGAAAGTCTCTCTCTTAATGGATGGTCTCTCTCAATGTAATGTCTCTCTCTCTGTATCGAATATCTCTCTCTCAGTGGAATGTCTCTCTCCGTGGAATGTCTCTCTCATCCTATGGATTGTCTCTCTCTAGGGTATGGAATGTCACTTTTTCTCTATCTATGGAATGTCGCTCTCGTTTGAATGTCTCTTGCTCTATGGAATGCTCCTCTCCCCCTTTCTCAATGGATTCTATCTCTCTCACTCTCTCTCTATGTAATGTTTCTCTATTTCTATGGAATGTCTCTCCCTCTATGGAATGTCTCTCTCTTTCCCTCTTTGGAATCTCTCCCTTTCTCTCTCTCTCTATTTAATGTCTCTCTGTCTCTCTATGGAATATCCTCTCTCTCTCTCAGTGGAATGTCTCTTTCTCTCAATGGAATTTCTCTCTCTATGGAGTGTTTCGATCTATGGAATGTCTCTCCCATTCTCTCTCTCTCTCTCTATGGAATATCTTTGTCACTCTCTCTCTCTATGGAATGTCCCTCTCTCTCTCTCTCTATGGAATGTCCCTCTCTCTCTCTCTCTATGGAATGTCCCTCTCTCTCTCTCTCTCTATGGAATGACTTTTTCTATGGAATGTCTCTTTCTCTCTATGGAATAACTTATTCTCTCTCTATGGAATGTCTCTCTCAGTGGAACGTCTCTCTCTCAATGGAATGTCTCTCTCTCTGGAATATCTCTCTCTCTCTGTGGAATGTCTCTCTCATTCTATGGAATATCTTTCTCATTATATGGAACGCCTCTCTCATTTTTAGGAATGTCTATGTTTCTCTTGGGTATGGAATGTTACTCTCTGTCTATCTCTACCTATGGAATGTCTCTGATTCTCTTTGGAATGTCTCTGACTCCTGGTGCGATGTTACTCCCTTTACGGAATATCTCTCTCTTTGGAATGTTTCTCTCTCTCTGTGGAATGTCTGTCTCTCAATGGAATATTCCTCTCACTTTATGGAATGTCACTCTCTCTCTGGAATGTCTCTCTCTCTATAGAATGTCTCTCTGTGTGGAATGTCTGTCTCTCTATGGAATATTCCTCTCATTCTATGGAATGTCAATCTCTCTGGAATGTCTCTCTCTCTATAGAATGTCTCTCTCTCTATGGAATGTCTCTTTCTATTGAATGACTCTCTCTTTAGAATGTCTCTCTCTGTGGAATGTCTCTCTCAATTGAATGTCTCTCTCTCTCTATGGAATGTCTCTATCTCTCTTTCTATGGATTCTCTCTCTCTCTCTCTCTCTCTCTCTCTCTCTCTCTCTCTCTCTATGGAATCACGCTCTCTCTCTCTCTCTATGGAATGTATCTCTATCTCTCAATGGAATAAGGAATGTCTCTCTCTCTAAGGAATGTCTCTCTCTCTATGGAATGTATCTCTCTCTGTATGGAATGTATCTCTCTATGGAATGTATCCCTCTCTCTATGGAATGTATCTTTCACTCTATGGAATGTATCTCTCTCTATGGAAAGTCTCTCTCTCTCTCAGTGGGATGTCTCTCTTTCTCTATGGAATGTCTCTCTCTCTCAGTGGCATGTGTCACTCATTCTATGGAATGTCACTTTCTCGCTCTGGAATGTCTCTCTTTGAATGGAATGTCTCTCTTTTTCTCTCAATAGAATGTCTCTATCTCTCTATCAATGGAATGTCTCTCTCTCTCTCTGTCTCTCTATTTCTTTGGACTGTCTCGCTCTATGGAATGTCACTCTCTCTGTATTGAATGTCTCTCTCTCTCTATCTCTATAGAATATCTCTCGCTCTATCTATGGAAGCTCTCTCATTCTTTCGAATATCGCTCTCTCTATCTCTATAGAATATCTCTCGCTCTCTCTATGGAATCTCTTTCATTCTTTGGAATGTCGCTCTCTCGCTATGGAATCTCTTTTTATTGAATGTCTCTCTCTATGGAATATCTCTCTCTATCGCATTTCTCACTATATGAAATGTATCTCTCTATGGAATGTTTCTCTCTCTCCCTCTCTCTACAGAATGTTTATCTCTATATCTATGGAATGTCTCTCTTTCCCTATAGAATGTCTATCTCACTCTATGGAATGTCTCTCTCTCCCTAAGGAATGTCTCTCTCACACTATGGAATGTCTCTCTCTCTCTAGAATGTATCTCGCTCTCTCTATGGAATGTTTCTCTCTCTCTCTCTATGGAATGTCTCTCTCTCTCTCTATCACTCTCTCACTCTGGAATGTCTCACTTTCTATAGAATGTGTCTCTCTCTCAGTGGAATGTCTATCTCTCTATGGAAGGTCTCTCTCTCTCCATGGAATGTCTCTCTCTCTCTCTATAGAATGTCTCTCTCTCTATATTTGGAATGCCTCTCTCTATATGGAATGTCTCACTGATTCTATGGAATGTCTCTCCCTATATCTATATATATATATATATATATATATATATATATATATATATATATATGGAATGTCTCTCTAGGAATATATCTCTCTAAGGAATGTCTCTCTCTATTGAATGTCTCTCTCTCTATGGAATGTCTCTCTGTCTCTCAATAGATTTAATATCACCCTCTTCATGGAATATGTCTCTCTCTCAATGGAATGTCTATCTCTCTGTGGAAAGTCTCTCTCCTAATGGAATATCTCTCTCGAAATAGAATGTCTCTCTCTCACTATGGTACTTTTCTCACTTAGTGGAATGCCTCTCTATCACTCTGTGGAATGTCTCTCAGATTGTAAGGAATATATCTCTCTCTCTATATATATATATATATGGAATGTCTCTCTCTATGGAATGCGTCTCACATTCTTAGGAATGTCTCTATGGAATGTCTCTCTATATCTCTCTCTGTCTCTATCTCTCTGTGGAATGTCACTCTCTCTCTCTTTGTCTTACTACGTAATGTCACTCTCTCTCTATTTATTGTCTCTCTATCTCCCTCTATGGAATGTCTCTCTCTCAGTGGTATGTCTCTCTCATTCTATGGAATGTCACTCTCTCGCTATGGAATGTCTCTCTCTCATTGAGGAATGTCGCTATGATTCTATGGAATGTCTCTGATTCTCTTTGGAATATCTCTGACTCTCTATGGAATGTCACTCTTTCTGTATGGAATATATCTCTCTCTCTATGGAATATCTCTCTCTCTCTCTCTCTCTTTGTTGAATGACAGTCTCTTTGTCTGTGGAATGTCTCTCTCTCTGTCGAATGTCTCTCTCTCAGTGGAATGTCACTCTCTCTATATGGAATGTCTCTCTTGCTATTAAATGTCTCTCTCTCTATGGAAGTCTCTTTCTATTCAATGTCTCTCTCTCTCTAGGGAATGTCTCTCTCTCTGTGGAATGTATCTCTCTCTATGCAATGTCACTCTCTCACTGAATAGAATGTCTCTCTCTCCATTCCGAATGTCTCTCTCACTCTCCCTCAATGGAATCTCTCTCTCTCTCTCTCAGGAATGTCTCCCTCATTCTATGAAATTCCACTCTCTATGGAATGTCTCTATATTTCTATGGACTGTCTCTCTCTATGGAATGTCACTCTCTCTGAATTGAATGTCTCTCTCTCTCTACGAAATGTCACTCTCTCAATCTCTATGGGATTTCTCTCGCTCTCTCTATGCAATCTCTCTCATTCTACGGAATGTCATTCTCTCGCTATGGAATCTCTTTCTGTTGAATATGTCTCTCTCTATGGAATGTCTCTCTCTATGGAATATCTCTCTCTATGGAATGTCAGTCTCTCTCTCTCTCTATGGAATATCACTCTCTCTCTCTATGGAATGCTACTCTCTCTATATATATATATGGAATGTCACACTCTCTATCTATTTATATATATATATATATATATATATATATATATATATATATCACTCTCTCGCTCTGGAATGTCTCTCTTTCTATAGAATGTGTCTCTCTCAGTGGAATGTCGATCTCACTGTGGAAGGTCTCTCTCTCTATGGAATGAATCTGTCTCTATGGAATGTCTCTCTCTCTCAATGGAATTCCTCTCTCTCTCTCACTGTGGAATGTCTCCCTGATTCTATGTAATGTCTCTCTCTCTCTCTATGGATTCAATGTCACTCTCTCTATGGAATGTGCCTCTCTCTAAGTGGAATGTCTATCTCTCTATGGAAGGTCTCTCACTCAATGGAATGTCTCTCTCTCTATGGAATGTCTCTCTATCAGTGGAATGTCTCTTTCTCTCTCTATGGAATGTCTCTCTAGTTCTATGGGTTGTCTCTCTCTCTCTCTCTATATATATATATATATATATATATTTATATATGGAATGCCACTCTCTCTCTATAAATATGGGTTCTCTCTATCTGTCGCTCTTTCTCTGTGGAATGCCTTTCCCTCTCACACTACGGAATGTCTCTCTCTCTGTGGAATGTCTCTCTCTCCCTCTGTGGAATATCTCTCTTCCAATGGAATGTCTATCTCTCTCTCAATGGAATGTTTCTCTCTCTCCTTATGGAATGTCTCTCTCTCTCTCTTTCTTTCTCTATGGAATCTCACTCTCACTCTCTCTCTCACTCTCTCTCTCACTCTCTCTCTCTCTCTTTCTTTCTCTATGGAATCTCACTCACTCTCTCCCTCTCTCTCTATGGAATGTCACTCTCTCTCTCTGTTCTCTCTCTATGTATTGTCTCTCTATTTCTTTGGAATGTCTCTCTCTCTCTCTCTTTGAAATGTCTCCATCTCTCTCTCTCTTAAATGTCTCTTAGTCTCCCTCTATAGAGTTTCTCTCTCTCTTAATGAAAAGTCTCTCTCATTCTATGGAATGGCAGTTTCTCGCTATGGAATGTCTCTCTTTACTGAATTTCTCTATCTCTTTGAGGAAAGTCGCAATCATTCTTTGGAATGTCTCTGGTTCTCTTTGGAATGTCTTTGGCTCTCTCTGGATTGTCACTCTCTCTGTACGGAATATCTCTCTCTCTCTATGGAATATCTCTCTCTCTCTCTCTGGGGAATGTCTCTCTCTCGTTGTGGAATGTCTCTCTCTCTCTGTGGAATGTCACTCTCTCTATATTGAATGTCTCCCTCTCGCTATAGAATGTCTCCCTCTCGCTATAGAATGTCTCTGTCTCAATGGAATGTTTCTTTCTATTGAAATTCTCTCTCTCTATGGAATGTCACTCCTCTCTTCTCTCTATCTCTCTCATTCTTTCTCTGTGGAATGCCTTTGTCTCTCTCTCACTGCGGAATATCTCTCTCTTTGTGGAATATCTCACTCTCTCTATGGAATGTCTCTCTCTGTGTCCAGTGGCATATGTCTCTCATTTTATGGAATGTCACTTTCTCGCTCTGGAATGTCTCTATTTCAATGGAATGTCTCTCTCTCAATGGAATGTCTCTCTCTCTATGGATTCTCTGTACCTCTCTATGGAATGTCTCTCCCTCTATGGATTCTCTCTATCTCTCTATGGAATGTCTCTCTCTCTCTCTCTCTCTCTCTCTCTCTCTCTCTCTCTCTCTCATTCTATGGAATATCTTTCTCATTCGATGGAATGCCTCTCTCATTCTATGGAAAATCTTTCTCATTCTATGGAATGCCTCTCTCATTCTTAGGAATGTCTCTGTTTCTCTAGGGTATGGAATGTTACTCTCTGTCTATCTCTATCTATGGAATGCCTCTGATTCTCTTTGGAATGTATCTGACTCTCTATGCGATGTCACTCTCTCAGTACGCAATATTTGTCTCTCTCTGTGGAATATCTCTCTCTCTCTGTGGAATATCTCTCACTCTATGGAATGTTCCTTTCATACTATAGAATGTCATTCTCTCTCTATGGAATGTCTTAATCCCTATAGAATGTCTCTCTCTATTGAATGTCTCTCTCTGTGGAATGTCGCTCCCTCTCTCAACATCGATTCTCTCTATCTGTCTCGCCCTCTCTCTGCGGAATGTCTCTCTCTCTATGGAACCTCTCTCTCTCTCTATGGAACCTCTCTCTCTCTCTCTCTGTATGGAATGTCTCTCTCTCTGTGGAATGTTACTCTCATTTTATGGAATGTCACTCTCTATCTACGGAATGTCTCTCTCTTGCTATGGAATATCTTTCTCAATGGAATGTCTCTCTCTCGATATAGAATATCTTTTTATGGAATGTCTCTTTCTATTGAGTCTCTCTCTCTCTCTCTATGGATTCTCTATATCTCTCAGTCTTTCTCTATTGAATGTCTCTCCCTCTTTCACTGCGGAATGTCTCTCCCTCTCTCACTGCGGAATGTCTCTCCCTCTCTCACTGCGGAATGTCTCTCTCTCAGTGGCATGTGTCTCTCATTCTATGGAATGTCACTTTCTCGCTCTGGAATGTCTCTCTTTCAATGGAATGTCTCCCTCTCTCTCTCAATGGAATGTCTCTCTCTTTCTATAAAAATGTGTCTCTCTCTATGGAAAGTGTCTCTCTCTCTCTATTGAATGTCTCTCTCTCTCTATGGAATGTCTCTCTCATTGGAATGTCTCTCTCTATCTCTATGGAATGTATCTCTCTCTCTATGGAATGAATCTCTCTCTCTACGGAATGTCACTCTCTCTCTCTATGGAATGTCTCTCTCATTGGAATGTCTCTCTCTATCTCTATGGAATGTATCTCTCTCTCTATGGAATGAATCTCTCTCTCTACGGAATGTCACTCTCTCTCTCTCTGTATGGAATGTATGTCTCTCTCTCGGTATGGAATGTCTTGCTTTCTTTTTCTTTCTCGCGGTATGGAATGTCTTGCTCTCTCTCCCCCTCTGAATACAATCACTCTCTCTCCCTTCGTAATGTCTCTCTCTCAATGGAGTATCTCTCTCTCTCTCTCTCACTCACTCTTACTCTCTCTCTCTCTCTTTCTCCATGGAATGTCTCTTTCATTCTATGGAATCCCACTCTCTATGGAATGTCTCTCTATTACTATGGACTCTCTCTCTTACTATGAACTCTCTCTCTATGGAACTTCACTCTCACTTTATAGAATGTCTCTCTCTCTATGGAATGTCTCTCTCTATCTCTCTCTGTGGAATATATCTCACTCTCTCTCTACGCAATCTCTTTCTATTAAATGTATCTCTCTAGAGAATGTCTCTCCGTATGGAATTTCTCTCTATGGAATGTTTCTCTCTCCCTCTCTCAATACAATGTTTCTCTCTATATTTCTATGGAATGTCTCTCTCTCTTAGTAGAATGTCTCTCTCTCTATGACATGTCTCTCTCTGTTGAATGTATCTCTCTCTCTTTATGGAATGTCTCTCTCTATTGAATGCCTCCCTATATTGAATGTCTCTCTCTCTACGGAATGTCGCACTCTCTCACTTTGGATTCTTTCTATATCTCTCACTCTCTCTATGTAAAATGTCTCTCCCTCTCTCTCTGCGGAATGTATCTCTCTCTAACTCTCTATGTAACGTCTCTCTCTCTCTCTCTATGGAATGTCACTTTCTCGCTCTGGAATGTCTCTCTTTCAATTGAATGTCTCTCTCTCTCTCAATGGAATGTCTCTGTCTCTCTCTATAGATTGTGTCTCTCTCTCTCTATTTAATGTCTCTCTCTACGGAATGTCACTCTCCCTCACATTATGGAATTTATCTCTCTTTCTCTGTATCGAATGCCTGCTCTCTCTTTCTCTCTCAGTATGGAATGTCTCTCTCTCTCCCTTCGTAATGTCTCTCTATCAATGGAAAGTGTCTCTCTCTCAGTGGAATGTCTCTCTCTCTATGGAATATATTTCACTCTCGTTATGGAATCTCTTTCTATTAAATGTGTCTCTCTCTCTATGGAGTGTCTCTCTGTATGGAATTTCTCTCTACGGAATGTATCTCTCTATGGAATGTTTCTCTTTCCCCCACACTTAATAGAATGTTTCTCTCTATATCTATGGAATGTCTCTGTCTCTGTGGAATGTCTCTCTCTCTCTCTCGCTCTATGAAATTCTCTCTCAGTGCAATTTATCTCTCTCTATGGAATATGTATCTCTCTCTACGAAATGTCTCTATCTCCAGGGCAGGAAATGTCTCTCTCTCTCTCTCTCTCTCTCTCTATATATATATATATATATATATATATATATATAGATGGAATGTCGCTCAAAGGAATATCTCTCTATGGAATGTCTCTCTCTTTTGGAATATCTATCTCTCTCTATATGAAATGACTTTTTCTGTGGAATGTATCTTTCTCTGTATGGATTAACTCTCTCTCTTAGTAGAAATGTCTCTCTCTCTCTCTGGAATGACTCTCTCATTCTATGGAATACCTTTCTCATTCTATGGAATGCCTCTCTCATTCTTAGGAATCTCTTTTTCTCTAAAGTATGTAATGTTACTCTCTGTCTATCTCTATATATGGAATGTCTTTGATTCTTTTTGGTATATCTCTCCTCTCTATGGAAGTCACTCTCTCTGTACAGAATATCTCTCTCTGTGGAATGTCTCTCTCTCTATAGAATGTCTCTCTTTCTCTATGGAATGTCTCTCTCCCTCTCTCTATAGAATGTCTCTCTCTATTTAGAGTCTCTCTCTCTATGGATTGTCTCTCTCTGACTATAGATTCTCTCTATAACTCTCACTCTCTGTATGTGGAATGTCTCTCCCTCCCTCTCTCTGCGGAATGTCTCTCTCTCTCTCTGTGTAATGTCACTCTCTCTCTGGAATGTCTCTTTCTCTCTCTCTATTGAATGCCTCTCTCTCAGTGGAATTTGTCTCTCATTCTACGGAATGTCATTTTCTCGCTCTGGAATGTCTCTCTCTCTCTCTCAATGCAATGTCTCTGTCTCTCTCTATGGAATTTGTCTCTCTCTCTATTGAAGGTCTCTCTCTATGGAATGTCTCTCTTTATCTCTTTGGAATGTATCTCTCTCTCTCTATGGAATGTATATTTCTCTCTCTCAGTATGGAAAGTATCTCTCTCTCTCTCCCTCAGTATGGAATGTCTTGCTCTCTCTCTCTCTCTCTCTTGGTATGGAATATCTTTGATTCTCTTTGGTATGTCTCTCCTCTCTATGGAATGCCACTCTCTTTGTACGGAATATCTCTCTCTCTCTATGGAATGTCTCTCTCTCTCTCTCTCTCTCTCTCTCTCTCTCTCTCTCTCTGTGGAATGTTCCTCTAATTTATGGAATGTTATTCGCTCTCTGTGGAATGTCTCTCTCTCGCTATAGAATGTCTCACTCTCTATTGAATGTCTCTCTCTATTGAATGTCTCTCTCTCTCTATGGATTGTCTCTCTCTCTGACTATGGATTCTCTCTATAACTCTCACTTTCTGTATTTGGAATGACTCTCCCTCTCTCTCTCCGCGGAATGTCTCTCTCTCTCTCTAGTAAAGTCACTCTCTCTCTGTGGAATGTTTCTCTCTCTCTCTCTATAGAATGTGTCTCTCAGTGGCATTTGTCTCTCATTCTACGGATTGTCATTTTGCTGCTCTAGAATGTCTCGCTCTCTCTCTCAATGGAATGTCTCTGTCTCTCTCTATGGAATTTGTCTCTCTCTATTGAAGGTCTCTCTCTCAGGAATATCTCTCTCTACGGAATGTATCTCTCTCTCTCTATGGAATGTCTCTCTCTCTCTTCGGAATGTATCTCTCTCTCTCTCTCTCAATATGGAATGTATCTCTCTCTGTCTTTGTAAGGAATGTCTTGCTCTCTCTCTCTCTCGGTAGGGAATGTCTTGCTCTCTCTCTCAATCTCTGGATCGAATGTATCTCTCTGTCTCACTTTGTAATGTCTCTCTCAATGGAATGTCTCTCTCTCTCTCTCTCTCTCTCTCTCTCTCTCTCTCTCTCTCTATATATATATATATATATATATATATATATATATACAGATGGAATATCTCTCTATGAAATGTCTCTCTTTGGAATATCTCTCTCTATATATGAAATGACTTTTTCTGTGGAATGTATCTTTCTCTCTATGGATTAACTTTTTCTCTCTCAGTGGAATGTCTCTCTCTCTCAGTGGAATGTCTCTCTCTCTCAGTGGAATGTCTCTCTCTCTCTCAGTGGAATGTCTCTCTCATTCTAAAGAATATCTTTCTCATTCTATGGAATGCCTCTCTCATTCTTAGGAATATATCTGTTTCTCTAGGGTATGAAATGTTACTCTCTGTCTATCTCTATATATGGAATATCTTTGATTCTCTTTGGTATGTCTCTCCTCTCAATGGAATGTCCCTCTCTCTGTACGAAATATCTGTCTCTCTCAATGGAATGTCTTTCTCTCTTTCTCAGTGGAGTGATCCTCTAATTTATGGAATGTCACTCTCTCTCTGTGGAATGTCTCTCTCGCTAAAGAATGTCTCTCTCTCTCTCTATGGAATGTCCCTCTCTATTGAATCTCTCTCTATGAATTGTCTCTCTCTCTGCCTAAAGATTCTCTCTATAACTCTCAACCTCTGTATGTGGAATGTCTCTCCCTCCCTGTCTGCCGAATGTCTCACTCTCTCTCTCTCTCTCTCCCTCTCTCTCTCTCTCTCTGTAATGTCACCCTCTCTATGTGGAATGTCTGTCTCTCTCTTTCTCTATGGAATATCACTTTCTCGCTCAGGAATGTCTCTCTTTCAATGGAATGTCTCTCTCTCTCTCAACGGAATCTCTCTGTCTCTCTCTATGGAATTTGTCTCTCTCTCAGTGGCATTTGTCTCTCGTTCTATGGAATGTCATTTTGTCGCTCTGGAATGTCTCTCTCTCTCTCAATGGAATGTCTCTGTCTCTCTCTATGGAATTTGTCTCTCTCTCTATTGAAGGTCTCTCTCTCAGGAATATCTCTCTCTATGGAATGTATCTCTCTCTCTCTATGGAATGTCTCTCTCTCTCTATGGAATGTATCTCTCTCTCTCTCTCAATATGGAATGTATCTCTCTCTTTCTTAGTAAGGAATGTCTTGCTCTCTCTCTTGGTATGGAATGTCTTGCTCTCTCTCTCACTCTCTGAATAGAATGTATCTCTCCATCTCGCTTTGTAACATCTCTCTCAATGGAATGTCTCTCTCTCTCTAGAGGGTATGGAATCTCTCTCTCTCTCTCTATATATATATATAGATGGAATATCTCTCTATGAAATGTCTCTCTATATATATATTGAATGACTTTTTCTGAGGAATGTATCTTTCTCTCTATGGATTAACTTTTTCTCTCTCAGTGGAATGTCTCTCTCTCTCTCTCTCAGGAATGTCTCTCTCATTCTAAAGAATATCTTTCTCATTCTATGGAATGCCTCTCTCATCCTTAGGAATATATCTGTTTCGCTAGGGTATGAAATGTTACTCTCTATCTATCTCTATATATGGAATATATTTGATATTCTTTGGTATGTCTCTCCTCTCAATGGAATGTCCCTCTCTCTGTACGAAATATCTGTCTCTCTCAATGGAATGTTTTTCTCTCTTTCTCAGTGGAATGATCCTCTAATTTATGGAATGTCACTCTCTCTCTGTGGAATGTCACACTCTCTGTGGAATGTCTCTCTCTCGCTAAAGAATGTCTCTCTCTGTATGGAATGTCTCTCTCTATTGAATGTCTCTCTCTCTATGGATTGTCTCTCTCTCTGACTATGGATTCTCTCTATAACTCTCACTCTCTGTATGTGGAATGTCTCTCCCTCCCTGTCTGCGGAATGTCTCTCTCTCTCTCTCTCCGTAATGTCACCCTCTCTATGTGGAATGTCTGTCTCTCTCTTTCTCTATGGAATGTCACTTTCTCGCTCAGGAATGTCTCTCTTTCAATGGAATGTATCTCTCTCTCAATGGATTCTCTCTATCTCTCTCTATGGAATTTGTCTCTCTATTGAAGGTCTCTCTCTATAGAATGTCTCTCTCTGTGGAATGTCTCTCTCTATCTCTATGGAATGTATCTCTCTGTGGAATGTCTCGCTCTATCTTTATGGAATGGATCTCTCTCTCTATGGAATGTATCTCTCTATTGAATGTCTCTCTCTCTCTCAGTATGGAATGTATCTCTCTCTCTGTCTCAGTATGGAATGTCTTGCTCTCTCTCTCTCTAGGTATGGAATGTCTTGCTCTCTCTCTCTCGCTTTGTAATGTCTCTCTCTCAATGGAATGTCTATCTCTCTCTAGAGGCATGGACTTTCTCTCTCACTCTCTCTACATATAGATGGAATGTCGCTCTATGGAATATCTCTCTATGAAATGTCTCTCTTTGGAATATCTCTCCCTCTCTCTATATGAAATGACTATTTCTGTGGAATGTTTCTTTCTCTCCATTGATTAACTTTTTCTCTCTCAATGGAATGTCCCTCTCTCTCCGTGGAATGTCTCTCTCATTCTAAGGAATATGTTTCTCATTCTTAGGAATATATCTATTTCTCTTGGGTATGTAATGTTACTCTATGTCTATCTCTATATATGGAATGTCTTTGATTCTCTTTGGTATGTGTCTCCTCTCTATGGAATGTCACTCTCTCTGTACGGAATATCTCTCTCTCTCTATGGAATCTCTCTCTCTCTCTCTCTGTGTGTGTGTGTGTGTAATGGTTCTCTAATTTAAGGAATGTCACTCTCTCTCTCTCTGTGCAATGTCTGTCTCTCCCTATAGAATGTCTCTCTCTCTCTATGGATTGTCTCTCTCTCTCTCACTATGGAATGTCTTGCTCTCTCTCTCTCTCTCTGAAAAAAATGTATCTCTCTCTCTAGGGCATGGAATAACTCTCTCTCTCTCTAGGGCATGGAATTTCTCTCCCTATATATATATAGATGGGATGTTGCTCTATGGAATATCTCTCTGTGGAATGTCTCTCTCTTTGGAATACCTCTCTCTCTATAAATGAAATGACTTTTTCTGTGGAATGTCTCTTTCTCTCTATGGATTAACTTTTTCTCTCTCAGTGGAATGTCTCTCTCTCTCTCTCTGAGGAATGTTCCTCTAATTTATGGAATGTCTCTCTCTCTCTATAGAATGTCTCTCTCTCTATGGAATGTCTCACTCTATTGAATGTCTCTCTCTCTCTCAATAGAATGTTTTTGTCTCTCTCTATGGAATTTGTCTCTCTCTATTGAAGGTCTCTCTTTATGGAATATCTCTCTCTGTGGAATGTCTCTCTCTATTGAAGGTCTCTCTTTATGGAATATCTCTCTCTGTGGAATGTCTCTCTCTATCTCTGCAGAATTTATATCTCTCTCTCTCTCTACGGAATGTATCTCTCCCTCTCTCTATGGAATGTCTCTCTCTCTCAGTATGGAATGTATCTCTCTCTCTCTCAGTATGGACTGTCTTGCTCTCTCTCTCTCTCTCTGTCTCCCTCTGTAATGTCACTCTCTCAATGGAATGTCTCACTCTCGCTCTCTCTGTGGAATGTCTCTCTCATTCCATGGAATGCTACTCTCTCTATGGACTGTCTCTCTATTTCTATGGACTGTCTCTCTCTATGGAATGTCACTCTCTCTTTATTGAATGTCTCTCTCTCTCTACGGAATGTCTGTCTCTCTATCTCTATGGAATATATGCCACCCTCACGCTATGGAATCTCTTTCTATTAAATGGGTTTCCCTCTATGGAATGTCTCTCTCTAAGGTATTTCTCTCTATGGAATGTATGTCTCTACAGAATGATTCTCTCTCCCTCTCTCTATAGAATGTTTCTCTTTATAACTATGGAATGTCTCTCTCTGTCACTCTCTGTGGAATGCCACTCTCTCTCTACGGAATTCTCTCTCTACGGAATGTCTCTTTCTCCGGAATGTATATCTCACTCTTTACAGAATGTATCTCTCTCCACGGAACGTCTCTCTCTCTAGGGCATGGAATGTCTCTCTCTCTCTCTCTCTCTCTCTCTCTATATATATATATATATATATATATATATATATAGATGGAATGTCTCTCTATGGAATATCTTTCTCTATTGAATGTCTCTCTCGATGGAATGTCTCTCTCTCTATGGACTCAATGTCACTCTATCTATGGAATGTATCTCTCTCTCTATAGAATGTCTCTCTCTCTCTATGGAAAGTCTCTCTCGCTTTATGGAATGTCTCTCTCTCTATGGATTCTCTCTCTCTCTCTCTCTCTCTCTCTCTTGGAATGTCTCCCTCTCTCTCTCGATTCGCTCTATATCTCTCACTCTCTCTACGGAATATCTCTCCCTCTCTCTATGGAAAGACTCTCTCGTTGGAATGTCTCTCTCAATTGAATGTCTCTCTCTCTCTATGGAATGCCTCTCTCTATAGAATGTCTCTCTCTATTGAATGTCTCTCGCTCACTACGGATTCTCTCTCTTAGTCTCTCTCTTTGGAATGAATATCTCTCTCTCTCTCTCTCTTTCCCTATGGAATGTTACTCTGTCTCTCTCTCTCTCTCTCTCTCTCTCTCTCTATATATATATATATATATATATATATATATATCTATGGAATATCATTCTCTTTCTATGGAAAGTCTTTCTCTATGGAATGTCTCTCTCTCGCTCTCTCTTTGGAACGTCCGTCTCTCAGTGGAATGTGTCTATGTCTCTATCCGGAATGTCTCTCTAATTCTATGTAATGTGTATCATTCTATGGAATGTCTCTCCCTCTCTATGGAATGTCACTCTCTCTTCGGAATGTCACCATGTCTCTCTTTTGAATGTCTATCTCTTTCTCTCTTTGGAATGTCTCTCTCTGTATGGAATTTCTCTCTTTGGAATGTTTCCTTCTCTATATATATATTTAATGTTTGTCTCTCCCTCTCTCAATGGAATCTCACTCTCTCTCTCTCTCTACGGAATATCTCTCTCTATGGAATCTCTCTCTCTCTATGGAATGTCTCTCTCTGTCAAATGTCCCTCTCATTCTATACTACGTCACTCTCTCTATGGATTGTCTCTCTCTATAGAATGTCTCTCTCTCTTAAAATGTCTCTCTCTCTCTCTATGGAATGTCTCTCTCTGTTGAATGTTTCTCTATGGATTTCCTCTCTCTTATTCTCACTCTATGGAATGTCTCTCTTTATAGAATCTCTCTCTCTATGGAATGTCTCTCTTTATAGAATGTCTCTCTCTCTCTATGGAATGTCTCTCTCTCTATAGAAATGTCTCTCTCTATGGAATGTCTCTTTCTATTGAATGTCTCTCTTTAGAATGTCTCTCTCTATGGAATCTCTCTTTTGAATGTCTCTCTCTCTACGGAATGTCTCTCTCTATGGATTCTCTCTCTCTCTCTCTCTCACGCTCTCTCTATGGAATGACTCTCTCTCTCTCTGTGGAATGTACCTATGTCTCTATATGGAATGTCTCTCTCTCTATGGAATTTCTCTCTCTCTCTATGGAATGTATCTCTCTCTGTATGGAATGTATCTCTCTCTCTATGGAATGTATCTATCTCTCTATGGAATGTATCTGTCTCTCTGTAATGTATCTCTCTTTACGGAATGTCTCTCTCTCTACGGAATGTCTCTCTTTCTCAATGGAATGTCTCTCTCTCTCTCAGTGGCATGTGTCACTCATTCTATGGAATCACATTCTCGAGTAATGTGTCTCTCTCTATGGAATATCTCTCTCTCTCTCTCTCTCTCTTTCTCTCTCTCTCTCTTTCTCTTTCTCTCTCTCTATGGCATATCTCTCTCTCTCGTTCATTCTCTCTCTCTCTCTCTCTCTCTCTCTCTCTCTCTCTCTCTCTATGGAATAACTCTCTCTCTCTATGGAATAACTCTCTCTCTCTGGAATAACTCTCTCTCTCTCTCTCTGAAATTCTCTCTCTCTCTGAAATCTCTCTCTCTCTCTCTCTCTCTCTCTCTCTCTCTCTCTCTCTCTGAAATCTCTCTCTCTCTGAAATCTCTCTCTCTGAAATCTCTCTCTCTCTCTGAAATCTCTCTCTCTCTGAAATTCTCTCTTTCTCTGAAATTCTCTCTTTCTCTGAAATTCTCTCTTTCTCTGAAATTCTCTCTTTCTCTGAAATTCTCTCTTTCTCTGAAATTCTCTCTCTCTGAAATTCTCTCTCTCTCTCTCTCTCTCTCTCTCTCTCTCTCTCTCTCTCTCTCTCTCTCTCTCTCTCTCTCTCTCTCTCTCTCTCTCTCTCTCTCTCTCTCTCTCTCTCTCGTGTCTCTCTCTCTCTCTCTCTCTCTCTCTCTCTCTCTCTCTCTCTCTCTCTGCGTAATGTCTCTCTCAGCGTAATGTGTCTCTCTCTATGGAATGCCTTGTGTTCCCTCACAATAGCTTTTTCTCGAAAAAATTTTCTCATTTATTAAATTATTATCATGTTCTCTCTCAGCTATTCAACTATATTTCTTAAATGAATAATTCTTTGTTTTTTCAGCTCATTTGTATCACTGCTGATAATTAATTTTCACAAGATCATTATCGTGTTTTTACCATTCTTCATGTCTTCATAGGTAAACAAGAAGAACTGCAATTCAAAAAGTTTGTAAACATAGAGGAATGGAGTACATGCAAGAAAATGAATAAGAAGAATGCAGTATTTTATAGTATAATGTTCTTCTTTTACCCTTCTTTGTGTCTTCATAAGTCAACAAGAAGAATATCAATTCAAAAAGCTAGTAATATAAAGAACTGTGATGGTGAAAAGTTGATCCGAAATATAATATAAGTGTGGTCGAAATAGAGAAATGGAGTACTTATAGAAAATAAAAATTGAAAAATAAAAAGTAATTATCTGTGGTAATTACGAAAATTAAAGAAGAGTTAGAGATCTTGATTGTGTGGAGTTAAGAGTCACCTTTCAAAAGAAAAACAAATTTAGCTATAGAGTAATTAAAGAGATCTCAGAAAAGATAAATTTCAAATTATGATGTTGGAACTCTTTGTTGGGTATGCAAACAAAGTCCCACATTGGCTAGAAGTGGGGAAGATCATTGGTTTAAAGCAAAAGACAACATCTCCATTGGTATGCGGCCTTTTGAGTAGTACTCATGAACAAATCTATATGGGCTTGGGCCTAAAGCGGACAACATCATACCAATGTGGAGATGTGGGGTCCATAGGACCCAACAATTGGTATCAGAGCCAGGACCCAGATGTAGCCATGTGGAGGAAATCCTCGGATGCCGAACGAAAAGATGATGGGCTGATGGATCCGCGGTTAAGCTATCAGGACAAGCGGTGGACTCGAGGAGAGTTGGCCGACCTGGATAGATGAGCTCTTGAGTTATGCCCTAGACTCGATAGAGCAGAGCGGATGGACCGTGCTTAGCCTATCAAAACAAGCGGTGGAAGACAAGTGGTGGAAGACAAGCGGTGGACTCGGTGGAGAGAGTTGGGTTTGGGATTGAATTGGAGGAGATCTCGAGTTGAGTTAGACTCGAAGATGAATACGGGTAGATGAACTATTTGAGGGGAGGCTCGATGTAACTTTGTTTGAGGGGAGGATTGATGAGTATACAAACAAAGTCCCACATTGGCTAAAAGTGGGGAGGATCATTGGTTTAAAGCAAGGACAACATCTTCATTGGTATGAGGCCTTTTGGGTAGTACCCATGAACAAAACGTGTGTGCTTGGTCCCAAAGCGGACAATATCATACCAATGTGGAGATGTGGAGTCCGTAAGACCCAACACTTCTATACTCCCAAGTAGCGGAAGAGCTTTATTGAAGAAATCGCCAATAAAAAGTAGCAGATCATTTATATATATTTTGGTTATTCTTAGCCTATTGAAACGGTTGGTATAAATACTTTAGAGAAGTTTTGCATATAACATCTATAAAGGGTTTGTATATAACATCTAAATGGTTTGCATGTAACATCTACAAACATATATTTACTGACGATATTGAAACTGCCAATAACTATAACATACCTATGTTTCCCAAACGCCGGTGAAAATGCAACATATGTTTACCGACTGTTCCAATCAACAGTAAGTTCTATTTGTCATTGTTTTTGTTTATTTTTGGGTTTCAAATTTCACTTGTACAATTAACGACATATATAAGAAAAGTTCTCATCACAGGAACAAAGTAATCTCATTTAAACAACAACTATATTTCATGCACGTAACATGGAAACCCCATAGAACAGAAGTATACATGATGCCACTCCCTAGTGCCAACCCAATCAGTTAGATGAATGCTGGCTGCCACACTGATCCTTTGCTCCTGCCAAATTAGTTAAAAAAAATTTAATTGAAGAGGGGACAAACCGAAGTTACTTTAACATTTATTTTAATGAATTCAAACCTGGAGTTGGGAGTGGCACGATAAGGTTTTGTGTGAGGTCTAGCAACTGTTGCTCCAATCTATGCACCACAATATCCGTTGCAGCTAAAATTTCCTTCATCTCCTTCTCCCTCTCACTTATCTTAGCTTTCAGTGTAACCCTATATTCTTGTGCTTCTTGGAGCTCCTTTTTGAGGGCATCGATTTTGCCAGTCTGGATTGAACGACTAGAGTCCTTGAAGGCTGAGACTTTGTGTGCAACCAAATCTAACCTGTTAATTGCTAGTGCTAAGTATATAGACATCATAATAGATTTCGAATATTGTCACTTTAGTACCAAAATTCTAAAGAAGTTTGAGAAGAAGACCATATAATTTGATATACTATAAGACTTCGAGTAACGCTATGCGCACAGGCCGCCGTGCGCATTCATTGCGTACGGGCGGCCATGCAATATTCTAAGACTTCCGCTTGGGATAACAAATTGATGGGCAATAATATTATGGTAACTCCCACATTGAATTAGGAAAAATTACTAATGATGAGATATGTAAAATTAAAGGTTCTAAAAATATGTGTTAAACCAAAATGATTCACAAAAAGCTATTCAGCTAGGATAAGAAACGAGGAGGCCAGCATGCACATATTCCCCTTAATTCACCACTTCCTCTTATTTCCAGATTCATAACACCCCTCTGTTTCCTTTGATATATTAAGATTTGTTTTCATAAAATGTAGACAAACGATCGCTAGCTAGCCCAAAAAAAAAAAATCCTGCTGTTTAAGTATATGGAATATAACATAATGAATCACATGTATATGTGTTATAAGAATATGGGTGAAGAACGAACTTGACAGCATCATCCGCTTCAAGCGAAGGTACCACCCGGTTTGCCGGGCGGAAGTTCATTATCTCTTCTCCGTTAATCACGTAGACGGCGCAGAAGTCCGGTGCATTTCTATACAACAACGTAGGTACATCGGGCTTATTCTTCAATTTCCTGGAAAGGAAGAAAAGGTGAGAAAGAAAGAAAAAAAAAACACCCAGCTTAATTAAGCATCGAAGAAGCGACGAAGATGTATAATTGATATATACCTGATGAAGGCATTGATCCTAGTAGTACGGGATCCTCCGACGACCATGTTGTCGATCTTGTTGGAGTTGATGTACTCGACAATGGCCTTGGAGATGTCCACGTCTTCCAGAACCACCTCCTCTACAGCAATCTGATCAAAGCATTAATAAACAGTACCTCTCTTACTCATGTAATTAATTAACCTGCAGAAAGTAAAGCATGAATGCATTACATTACCCCTTTGCGAGCTAAGTAGCCACGGAAGGGAAGGTAGAGCCGATTCATCTCCGCTTCTATAATTTCTTCGCGATTGGCATCTGCTTCGGCTTTCGACATGGAGGAACCGCGGAAGGTAGAAAATTAAACAGAGTAAGGTCGACGGGGGAGAAGACATGGATGATGAAAACGAAAAAGAGATTAAAAGAGAGAGGTAGGTACGTCGGGCAATATTGGCGTTCTTGTCACGGACGTGGATGAGGATGATCCGGGGGTCGTCCCTGTTGTACTTGAAGATCAGACGATCGGCGGCCCATTTGACGGCGTACTGGCTCTTCTTGCCCCATTCGATCGCCACCGCCGTAGCTCTACATGAACTCATTCCATCACCCGATCCTCTCTCTCTCTCTCTCTCTCTCTCTCTCTCTCTCTCTCTCTCTCTCTCTCTCTCTCTCTCTCTCTCTCTCTCTCTCTCTCTCTCTCTCTCAATGTGTTTCTCTGGTTCTCTCTCAATATGTTTCTCTGGTTCTCTCTCAATGTGTTTCTCTGGTTCTCTCTCAATTTGTTTCTCTGGTTCTCTCTCAATTTGTTTCTCTGGTTCTCTCTCAATTTGTTTCTCTCTCCTCCTTTTTCGATCTGTCTATTCTGAGTTTATTACTATAAAAAAAAATCTTAGGATTGACCTGGTCAAATCCCTAAACTATTTTACTAAAAATTGAAGAAATTAATGAAAGTTGAACCCCTCGGTTCGATCAACTTTGTGAAAATTGAAGTAAAATATATGCTGACTAATATTATGGCTATTAGGAATAAAAATTAGAGTAATGCTGGAGACTCGAATAGTATGCCGATGGAGGGTTATTTTTTTAACAGAATTTGATTGTGACCTCTTCTCTGATACTCAAAAGAACTGAAGAGTTTGGGAAAATATGAAACTGGTCATGAAAGGAGGGGATGCTGTTGTTTTGTGAGAATTTAGTCTAAACTTTTCTTCTCGTTGTCAACTCTCATCTCTGCCTAGAGATCTTAAAATTTTAACAATGGACAATGGCAGATGTTGTTCCTTGTCATATCTCCGAATCAAAAGACACGTTTAGAGTCTGAACTGGGCTCAAACCGGCTTGGTTCAAGTTACCATTACAAGTTTTTTAAGAGCTTTTGCAACTTTAGAGGTGGAAAATCCAATGTCTACATAGGCTGTCATTATGCATCGATTCCATTACTTGTATTAATTATATCAGCAGTCTAATATGATTTACGAGTATTTAATTCACAAGTTGGCATATGAAGAATTTCACAACCAAAACGAATGCCACAATCTAAACAGAGGGTCAGAAGGGTATATAAAGTTTATTTAAGTCCACCCTCTTTCATTAAGCCACTGTGCTGAGCTACTACATAAAAGAACCCGACAACAAAGAGCCACAAGATGCGACCACCTTAATTAATTAATCAGACTCATAAATAAATTCATCAATTTCATGTACCTAAAACAGTAATAGGAGAGGAACAGGTAGGTTCAACCGGCTAATCCCTCAAGATAAAAAAAATTAAACAAGGAAGAAGACAAGAAGAAGAAGATTAAGCCTTCTCAATCGTCGTATTGCTGGTACTGTTTGAGCAGTTCAGAGCAGCCGGCGACGGGGGCATCCTTGACGAAACCCAGGTTGTTGGCGTAGCGGGTGGGGGAAGCAATGCCATTGTTGTTGGTGAGGAAGACGCGGGCGCGGTCGCGAGCAGGGTCGATGGCGGCACACTCGCTCTGGGGGCTGCTGAGGAGCACAGATTCGCAAATCTGGTCTTGGTGGTCATCGGCAACGAGGATCTTGTAGGTGCCCTCCTTGTCGGTTACTCCCTCCGCAGTGTAGAGCACCTTCAGGGTGTCCCTGTCTTTGCATTCGACTTTAACTTTGGCACCTGTAGAGCCACGCAAGAGACGAATCAGATTATGTCGAGGACAGAACCATTGAATTTAACCAGAACATCAATATTCCTTGTCCAGTCTGTCAGGAGAAAAAAAAACGAGACTCCTGTGTCTAAGAGAGAAAGAACAATCGATGAAACGCATACCAAAACGAAACGACGGTGTTTTTTTAATTTAAGGTGCTGGTAGGAAGGTGTCAAAATCTTTTCGACAGCAAGACCAAAGAACCGCAAAGAATTTGAGACGAAACCAGTATCAGTACGAATTAACCCTTGAACAACCAGATTCCTCAGTTACATCAGAAGAACGACCAATAATTCGGTACAGAGTTACAAAAGCGGACTACGCTACTTGCATTTGTTACGAGGAAGGTAAATAAATAAGACTCGACGGATCATACCGAGAGAAACTCCGACGCATTAACTAACACCAAGTAAGAGCAAAATCGGGGAGATCATTCGACACATCACAGATCTCACACTCTCGCAACCCAAAAAAAAAAAACCAGTGCGCCTCTAATCACTAGGTTATCCACGCAATCCAGTCATCCAAAAATCAAAGCCTCACATCGCTCTCTCAACACAAAAGAAATCAATCAACAACTCACATCTATAAACCCTCACAGCTCTCCAAACCCTAAATCAAGAACAAATACAGCTCAGACGACCAGTCCAGATCTGGACCAGCCAAATCACCGAAGCAAAACGCAAATGCCATAATAACAATCCATAGATCTACAGAGCTTCATAAAGATCCAAGCAGCTAAACAACAGAGAAGAAAAAAGAAATGTAAGTTTTTACCTTGCATGTACTTGGTGTACGGTGTCTCAAATCCGGCACGGCAAGTGTCACAGTAGACGCGGCCCTGAACGGTGAAGAAAGTGCGAACGGGACGCGCGGCGGCGAGCGCCGGGAGAAGGCAGAGCGCAAAGAAAATCACCAGCTTCGCCATGGAAACAAACGATCTACTCTTGCTTTCGACTTCGGTGGAGTAGTACTGAAACCCTGAGAGAAATTTGGGAAAGTGTTCAGGCGAGGAGAGGCAGTAATAAAGGACAAGAGACCGCGTCGATGATGAGATAGAGAGAGAAAATAGAGAGAGAGAGTTAAAAGTTCACATGGGAGGGATCTGTCTGATCGTCATTCAAGGATATAGCTGTCATCGGGCCCACACATTAGATGACGCGGAAACTATACGGCGGCAATTAAGGGCACTTTTTTTTTCAAAAACAAATTAATGGAGTTTCTAATTACGAGCCACGAACGGCGCCAATGTCGCACAAACTAACTACCCTCAAATGCTTTCCTTCATCAGAAAACTTGTTAAGACGTTAAGTAATCGTATTTGGCGCCTTAACCATGTTACTACAGCGGGACCCAGTAACACTGTAATAAGAAAAAATAATTAAACAGATGGATGTATCACCGCCGCGGCGCCCATCACGGATCACAGCCAGAGCGGTGCTACGCGTTTCCCCTTTTTCTTTTCTTTTTTCTCATTGCGTGTGGCTTTTTATCTTCTAGCTCGCCTTTGCTTTTCTTTTTCTTTTTCTTTTTTTTTTATTTTTCCTTTTTATTTTTTAATTAATAACATAAAAAATTATGAAAACAATAAGAAAATTGTTGCATTATTAACTGAACTGTTTCCGTTCTACAAACATCGAGGTCAAAACTGTTTCTTTTTTTAATTAAGTAAAAATAATTAACAAAATTGTCATTTAAGCTGATCTGTTTCTTTTCTGTGTTTTTTTCTCTGGGTATTAAAAATAATTTGGACTAGAGTGAATAATGGTATTAGTAATAGCACATGGAAACCATCCAGGACGGAATAAACTCGAAGAAGTTTGTATCAACTAGCAAGCAGGCCATCATTTAATTCCATTAATAGAATATAAAAGGAGACTCATCATGCTGCTATAATTATTATCATCCCGATCCCGTCAATTGCGTCCAATATTTAATTTTTTTTTTTCCTGCAAATGGACTTGTAGTGGATGTTGAAGCAAAACGGCGAAAGAGCGTGTACAAAAATCAAGATTCGAGAAGTTTCGGTAATCCGAAAAGATTACTGCAAAGTTAGGAAATTTTGGAAAACCAACATCTTAAACCAAGATTTAGACATAAAAACAAAAAGTGCACCCAATGTAATATCCATAATTTTAAGAGGGTATACGTTTTTCTAATTTCCATCTTATATACAACAAAGTTCCAAACGGTTTCCCTACCTTTAAATATCTAGCTGTATTTTTTATGTATATTCTATGTATAAAATATATATAGTTAGGAGATTCTAAATATATTATAATAATTATTCCTTGTGAGAAAAAAAACCCAATTGTATAAATACCCCTGTTGTGGGATGAGTCAATAAAATACAAAAATTGAAATTTTACATGGTATCAGAGCAGACTCGATACTGACTCGGTTCGTACATTCAAACCAAGACGTTTTAACGCTTCACTTAGCCACTCGTCGTGACTCGATCCTCAAAACCAAGTCAACTCATCATGACTCGTCGTGACTCGATCCTCAAAACCAAGTCAACTCATCATGACTCGTCGTCTCCCCCAAAAACCCAAAATAGGGTTTTTTGCCGCCGCTGCATTCCCAACCACAATTTCCATCGATTGAAGCCACATCTGGCGCGGAAATTAGTCGGAAACACTAAAGCAATCCAAGATTTGAATTTCTTCTGGTTAATACCTTCGGATTCGCTTGGATTTGAATCGATTTGTTGTTGCCGAAGGTTTGTTCACCGTTGCTCCGCTCGTCGTTGCTCTGTTCGTTGTCGTTTGGTTTGTCGTCGAGCCATATGCCGACACCTTGTTTGTCATCGCTCCTATTTACGAACGTTTTTTGGTTCGTCGTTGCACTGATTCGTTAAAGTTTGGTTCGTTGTTGTCCCCACTCGCCGTCCACCATGTTCGCAGTCCATCGTGTTCGTCGTCTATTGTGTTCGCCATCAATCCTCCACCACTGAAGGGTCGGATATCACACGAGGAATGTGTTTATGTTTGAGGTTTTTTGTTCAGGAGCTCTTCACTATCCGAAGGTATTTTTGTTTGGGGTTGTTTAGTTCGCTATCTCACTTCGTTCTGAGAGAGAGGTGTTGTTGTTTGTCCAACTGTTGTCCCTTGTCGCCAATTGCTTCTGTCCCTAGAAACAATTGAATAGGGGAGGACCTATTGACAATTGAATTTTTTCTTTTTGGCTAGCCCAAATCTTGAATATCGAAAAACACTATGTAACTACTGCGTGTTACAATGGTTGGATCTGCAATTGATGACAATCAGTAAAATTCTGAAAATCCCCATCTCAGAAATTCAATCACCTTCATAGGTCGTTCATCACCACTACACCCCACAAGATAATTCTATTTTTCCGAAGATTATTTCGTTGGATGAATCTAATTGCACCATATGGGTTCCTCTCATGCAAATGCACATTAGAGCACTGAGGGAAGATTGGTTATTTGACTAGCGCAAAAGCTGAACCCCATGTGAATTATCCAGGGCATGAAAGTTGGACCACTGATAATGAAAAGGTAAAAAGTTGGCTTAACTCCATGGTGAATTCTCTTATGAACATATATATTCGTCTTCCCACTACAAAAAAATTTTGGGAGGCTATGGAGAAGACCTTTTTATGATGATTCAGACGAAACTAGAATATTTTAATTGAACAAGAAGTTTTTGAAGCAAAGTAAAATGGTTGACCAATTCCTACTTACTAAAATGAATTGGTAGCCATGTTCCAGGAGATTGATCAAAGGATGACCTTTCAGAATAATAATGTTGTCTCGGTAGTTCATGGAACCTCAATGATGTCACGATCGCATGTTCATATGCTCAGAGTATGATCGGGTGCATGGAGAGATTCGGTGCAAGGAACCTAAATTTTCCTTATATGCCTACATCCGCAAAGTGCAATCTGAAAAACAAGCCATGGGTGATTTGTACCTACGGAATCCTTTGTTTTGGTTGTCCAGAGCAAAGCAGTTAATACTCTTCGTCATCCTACAAGTAAATCAAATCCATATGCAAATAAGAAGTGCAATTTTTGTGGAGAATTAGACCATAACAAGAGAGAGATGTTATTAAATAATTGGCTCCTGTTTGGTGGGACTTCACAAATAAGCCACGAAAGAATATAAACAAGGCTGTCACAATTACTGCAATGAAAGAACATCGAAATATTGCTTATACTAATGTCGAACAATCAGGTATGCATGATAAAGTTATTTCAAATAGTACATGGATAATTGATTCAGGTGCATCTAATCATATGACAAATAACGCTACCCTTGTGAAAGTCTTCGAGCCTACCCTCAAAAAGTTGTCTCTACTGCTGATAGTACTTCAACTCTGGTTAGCGGAAAGGTTCTATTGTGTTATCTGATACCCTAACTCTTGAGTTTGTTTTGGTTATTCCATCACTAGCTTATAACCTATTGTCTATCTCTCAAATTATTCTAACACTTGCTTCTTCAATGACATTCTATCAATCTTTTGTGTGTTTTACGACATTTTCACTCGACATATTCTTAGTTATAATGTTAGAAGGGGGGGAGTTGTACTACTTCGATCGTGAGTCTGGAGAAAAAGCAAGAATTTTTTTTTGTGCAAGCTAATCAGGTCACAAATGTCGATAGTGTGAAAGAAGTCGTATGGTTATGGCATCGTCGTTTAGGACATCTTTCTTTTAGTTATCTTAAGAAGTTGCAACCTCATTTGTTTTCAATTGTTAGTGAACAGGCCAAGAGCCACCGTATTTCATATTCACCAACTATTAATTGATGTCTTGTTCCTTTTATGAAAATTCATTCAAATGTTTGGGGACCTACTAAAATTCCCTCATTTTTTTGAGCTCAGTATTATGTCACATTTATTGAAAAATAAAAGTGAAATATTTTAAGTGATTAGTGATTTTTGTAAAGTGGTAGTGACACAGTACCAACAGTCCATCAGGGTTTTCAATCTGACAATGATGGAGAGTTTGTAAACACCCACATGCCTGAGTTTTGCATGTCAAATGGAATTCGTCATCAAATAGGCAGAATGGTTTAGCAGAAAGAAAATAATAGGCAGTTGCTGGAAGTGGTTCATGTTTCCCTGTTTGGCATGAATGTACTTGGATCCTATTGGGGTGAGGCAGTGAAATCAGTAACATATGTTATCAACCGTACTCCCTCACGAGTTATTGAATTCCAGAATCCTCATAGTAAGCTTCATACACTTTTGTCCATCCCATCTATGCCAAATTTGGAGCCCCGAGTATTTGGGTGCACAACTTATATCCACATACCAAAACCACAAAGAAGTAAGCTTGATCCTCGTGCGAAGAAATATATTTTTGTGGGCTATGCAAAGTTCCAAAAGAGGTTCAGGTGTTATTACCCCCTCACTGGCACCATGCATATAACTCTTGATGCCTCATTCAGTGAATCCGAGCCATATTACTCTTGGGGAGTCGCTCAATCTCCCCTTCAGGGGGGGAGAGCAGTAGTGAATGGAAGAATTATCGTTCAATTGCTGATTGTGATGTCTTTGATGAATTAGAACACTTGGAGGAACAATTTGAAGTGTCTGTAGCAGCAGAGAATGACTTTTTGCAAGAAAGAGATACTTCTTATGGGTAGATAATTAACCAATCGGTTCCTAGTGATCAATGTCCTCATGAGACATAGGTAAATGATCAAGGATAATATGAAACAATTCACACACACGACATTTCCCCTTCTACATCAGGAATTAAATATCTCACTTAGAATGATCCACCTCAGGTACCTTTAATCTGTAATGAGTCTTTTGTGTTACAAAGTGTGGAACCTAGAAAGTCACAAAGGGTTACTAAGGGATTTCCTACAAAGCAATATGAACCAAACATCAAAAGCCAAGCTAAGTATCCTATAGGTAGCTTTATGTCTAACCATACGCTTTCTGAGTCATATGCACTTGTAATTGATCAATTATCCAATGTATCTATTCCTATTAACGTACAAGACGCTTTGAAAGATCCAAAATAGACAACAACAATGAATGAAGAATTGGAAGCTCTTCAAAGAAATGCCACATGGGAGGTAGTAGACAAGCATGTTGGAAAGAAGATTGTATGATGTTGTTGAGTGTTTAATGTGAACTTAATGCAGATGGAACTATTGATAGATACAAGGCAAGATTAGTTGTTAAAGGGATATACATAGCGCCATGGTATTGACTATGAGAAGACTTTTACACCTGTGGCGAAAATAAAACTGTAGTAAATAAAGATTGGCCATTGCATCGGTTTGATGTGAAGAATGACTTTCTCAATGGAAATTTAGAGGAAGAAGTGTACATGGAAATGCCTCCAAGTGTGAAGAATAACCCAAGAGACTGGTAAGGGGTGCATCAAGGTATTTCACCTTTGTTAGTGAGAACCTTGTAACTTGGCGCAGTAAGAAACAAAAAATTTGTTTCTAGATCAAGTGCAAAAACTGAATTTCGAGGTATGGCACATGGAATTTGTGAAATGTTATGGATTCATAATATCTTAAATGAATTAGGTTTCTGTGATAATACAACTACCATTCAAATCAAACAAATCACGTGAAAGTTAACTATCACTTTATTAAAAAAATCTTGACAAAAAAATTATTTATTTTCCATTTGTAACCTCAGAGCAATTAGCTATTATTTTTACTAAAAAAGTATCTCAAAAAATATCTAATAGATTGACAAAATGGGTATGATAAACATCTACACACCCACTTGAGTGAGAATATAAATATTTATATTTTTTATGCATATATTATGTATATAATATATATATTTAAAAATCCTATATATATTATAATAATTATCCCTTGTGAGACAATAAACCCAATTGTATAAATACCCCAATTGAGAGAGGAGTCAATAAGACACAACAATTAAAATTCTACATCTCTTAAATAGAAACCAGGTTTAGATATTATAGTACTAGTTATAGATTGCATTTATGTATAGATAATATAAGAGTGGTGATAACTAGTTTAAAGCGTGACATAACATCCTTATTAGCAGTCGAGATAAATGATAAAGTAAAAACTATCTACCTATTCTTTGAGTATAAACACTAACCTTATGGACTACCAATTAGGCTGCCATAGGATGTAAAAACTCAAGTTAAAACTCACAGTATTAAATTTATTTTTCAATATAAAACTCTTTAATCAAACCGATTTTGTAAGACCACAAAAACGGACACCCAATGCTAAGCCCGACTGGCTCGTCTTTATCCACACGTTGTACCGTAAAGCAGGTCCATATCGTTAGGCACTGAAATGGACCATGGCCGACGACGGCTCGATAGAAATCGGTCCACACAACTCACAAAGGTGCAACATTATCAAAGGAGTCCATGGGTGAGGAAGATAAAGCATATATCTACCATCCGGCGCACAATAGCACAAACTTACACTTTCCGCCCCATCACGGGTGTCTGGGTGAATCACTCAGAACTCAACCCAACTCAGAACTCACACGTAAAATCTCTTTTATTTCTACGCCGGGTTTTTCCCCGACGTCTTCTTCCTCGGAATACACTTTCCGGCAGCCCCGCCCCCGCCGCCGCCGTCGCTCTTCTCCTCCACCAGCCCCGACTTCGCGCTCCTGCCGTAAAAACAGGCAAAAAAAAAAATCAGCGGAGAAGGACGAGTAAGTGAATCCCAACAATGGGGGGCGAGTTTTTTTTACCTTTCTTCGTTGTAGGAGGAGGATTTCTTCAACGAGGCCTCCGCGGCGACTCTGTTTTCCGTCATCGACTCCACGATGCTCCCGCTGAAATACTCCTTCTCTTCCGACAGCGGGTTCCCGAACCGCGGATTCTCGGACATGTAATTAATCTCTTCGTCTTCCTCCTCCGTCGCCGTCGCCGTCGACATCGCCGTCTTGCACAGAACCCCTTTGTGCAAGCTGCTGCTGCTGCTCTTCCTCGACTCGCCCGAGTATACCGCCCGCGTCACCGACGGGCTTCCGGTCCTCCGGGCGGAGACGGACCCGCAGGCGATGAGCGACAGGAGCACTGACGAGCCGTTCCGTGTCGCCGCCGGTTCCGAGCCCGAGTAGTCGTCGCACTGCTCCTTCTGTTTCCGGGTTTGGGTCGAGGAGGAGGAAGCAGGGGAACCGTCTTCTTCCGTCGACACGCCTCGCGAGCAGCGGGACGAGGAGGTATTCGAACTGATGTTGCTCAGCTTCTCTTCTTCCTCCAACACCACTGCCTCGTCATCCTCCTCGATTCTTCCTCCTCTGGTGCCTCCGTCGACTGGTGTACGCTTTGAGGGGAAACTAGGTTCTGGGTGGTGGTGGTTTTGGAGCCTGGGAATCAATTGTTGGAGTCTCTCTGCAATGGAAAAAATTTCCCAATCTCACTTAATTAACAACACTAAGTACTATGCAGCCACATTGGACGACGTTCATTCCACACAAAAGGAAAGCAGAATTTCTTAATGTTCTGACCTGTGCACCCGTCGATCATCTCGGAACCCTTGAGAACATACTCGGCTCCTTCTGCCGGATAGATGACATCGTTCTCAGACAAGTCATTCCATACATACCCGTTCTTGTAGCTCCTGCAATGTTATTACAGGAAGGCCACGGCACAGAATCATCATATGGTAAGCACACAATTTCGATTCGGGATGAGAGAGAAACAAGAAAGTGATGGAGGTCTCAGAGACACAAGTGATTTTTCTACACAGAATGCAAACCAGTAAAACCGACCCACTTACAGAGGTGGTGATCATAGAGAGTAAATTTGGATGAAAAACAACTGGAGCAAATTAATTACCTTTTGCAGGACCATGAGAAGAGGGACACCATGCCTCTGCCCCGCAAAACAGTAAGCCTATCGATCACATCTTAACCAAGAACAAAGAATGAACAATCATCAAAAGTTCAGTAAAGATTACAACTTTTGTTTAAGAAGGCTCGAAAAGTGAAAGGATCGACGATCATCTCTAGTACACTCTATTGGCTTTACCTTTCAAACGGAGCTGCTGGTTGGCCAAATGAGAAACCTCCATGAAATGTGGGTGTTCTACCTGTCCATTTCTGCAGAGGTAATACACGACCTGCACTTTCCTGAAAACTCTCATTTTCGGCTGCATGCAGACTCGAACCCTCTCGGGGCTCGCCTCTCGACTCCTTCTGGCTCGAATATCCATCTCTCCCGACCTTCTATTCTTTCCAAACGAAGCTTTCAACGTCTTCCCCCTTGTTCCTATCTAACGCAGAGTAACAGAAACAGAGAGAGAGAGAGAGAGAGAGAGAGAGAGAGAGAGAGAGAGAGAGAGACACCTCGAAAGAAGTAAGGCTCTGGCCTTTTGGATGGCATCGGGGTGGAACCCGGGAAACAAAAAAAGACTACAGAGCTCTCAGGGAATGATGAAGCATCAATGGTGACCGAGGAGCGAGGTGATGCCCAGTGACCGACCCCCTTAGGCTTATAAGAGAACATCATGAAAAAGAGAGGGAAATTGTTTAAAATATCTGACGGGTTTTATTTTGTTTATTTCTTTGGGGATAAAAGACGCGAGAAGAGAGAAGGCCAGAGATTCAGATTCGAGATTGACGTTTCTGGGGAGAACTGCACGTCAGACATTAAAAGTTTTTTCAACCTGACCCTCTGAATCCCCAAGTTCAGGCAGTACGATGCTCTGTGAAGCCCCGCTGTTTTTCATCGAAAGAGTTTCGGAAAAAGAAACTTTTCCACCTTCGCAAATAGAAAAGTCTCGCTCAACAAAGACGAAGGTCTTTGTGAGTTGTAACAGCAGAGATTTTAACCTTGTTTCTGTACATTTCTCTCCTGTCTCACGTGTAGTATACATATCACGACCAACATGTATTATTTTTGCCAGCTACTGAATTCACCTAATTCTTCACCATCTCCTTTGTTGATTCCTGTTCCTCTCTGCCCTGTTATTTCCATCTTCTGGGCCGAGCGAATTAAGAGTTTAAAACCCTTTAATGGAGTTTCCGGCTTAAACTTCCCTAGAACAAAGCCAGTAGTTGAAATTTGTTCCTTTTTTTTCACTGTTTTAGCAAAAGCATCTACATTTCCCTTCAGCAAAAAACCCCCCCAATGTCAGTTTACAGAAACTAGCTAACCCTCTTCAGCAATTTTTTCTGTGTTGTTCTAAATTTCGGTTTCCTGCGTTAAAATATATTGCATAGTAGAAACTACTAGGGTTTGATGTTGTATGAAAAATTGAGGTGTGAGGACTAAGATAAGAGCATCAGAAATGCCTCGTCTCGTCGCATCTCTGACCCCATTTCTTGCTCTCTCTCTCTCTCTCTCTCTCTCTCTCTCTCTCTCCCGCTTCATGCTCTGCGCCTCGTCTGTCCAACTTGGGAGGGCCATCTTTTGTTCCTTTAATAAATACCCTCGAAGGGTTGCTTTTGCTTCTGTTCTTCTGTTATGTTCACGGGGCATCGAACATAGAGCCGTGCGTGTTGCCGTCCCTACAGAGGCCTAATTCCTGATCTCTTCTCGCTACTCAAAGTACTCTCTCTCAGCAAGTCCACTGTTCTGCATCTATTGCTGTGAAGAGGATTAGAACAGACGACGACGATTGATGGTGAGAGAATTCAGTAGTAATTCGCAGCTCCCCGTGAAATCAAACGGTATCGACTTGTGGATGATAATACTGTCGAATGGTCGATCTGGGTAGCTGAAGGGTTTTAAGGCAGAGGAGCTCTGGCAGCTGCAGAGGTCTACAATAGGTATTCCCGGTGCTCGAGGGTCCGAATCCTGATCGTAGCTTTCGGCTTCGATGTGACCCAAAATCCACACTAATGCAGAAAACGCAGTAAATCGTGTACAGAACGGTCTTAAAGAAGAAAGGTCAAATCGGAGGTTGCGGGTAAGTAACAACTCCGCTGCCACTTTGCTTCAACAAGAAACTCCGGGGATTCGGTAACGATCAATGCTCGCTCATTTCGTTGTGTTGGATAATTTGGTTTTTGTTGCACAATTTACTCGCTTCGACGATGTTTCTGGAGAATCGGGACATGGTGCCTGCAGTCGACATTTTGGATCTTCGTCCATGTTCGATGAAATGCCCTTACGAAAGCCGAGGAAGGTCCCCATTTGCTCTCATATACTATTCATGTGCAGAGTAGTCGCAGTAAGTAATGCAAAACAAAGCCTCCTCTTTTGCTCGCTCCGTGTGATGCCGATGTAGACCCGTCTCTCTGTACGGCGAAGTCCTTTTCTCTGGGTTAACGTTGACATCTGCAGTGTGGAGATCGAAAAGATTTGGTTCACGACTTTAAAAATTCGACAGTAACGGATTGATCATCGTTTTCGAAGGAAAAGAACAGAAACGGGAACGAATTCATTTCACCCTTTATACATAAACATGTTTCCTTTTCTAAAAGTTTCTGGTGCAAATTTTGCGTAATTTGTGTTCTTCATCTGTTTATATTCTCGATGTCAACGGGTAAACAGGCCTCTTGTTATCTTTTATCTAAAACAAAATAAGATGCAAAAAGAAAAGCGGAACTACCATAGTACTGTATGGCAGCCTCCTCTCATTTGCAGATTGAATTTGCGTTTTCTAAGATACAGATCCCGAAAACATCCACATTCATCATTTTCCAATAGATGTTTTGGTGTGCATTACGTTTCATCACCAAGTTGGTATTACATGGTTTCAGATCATTAATAAACTTGCAAATAAAAGATAACAAGATACCCAAGCACCATTGCCAACAGTAGAAGCCTCTAAATGATCTACCTACTGAGCAAACACTTAACACACCCCAGATCCACTCTGCTAGTACTAATCTTCGAGTCTTACCCACTAGAAGCAAAAAAACGATGCAACAAGAAATGGGTACATGAAAAACTGCTGCCTCAGCCGATACTGCTTGCTTCACATGTGGAAGAAAGAATGTCAAGAGGAACCATGTTTTGTAGCGGGCATTTCAAGTATGTCAACAATGCAAAGAAACATCACACATGCACTTGAACAACATCTGGTCTCAAATATCAATAGATGAACAGATTACGGAGAGCTTTCTTGTCAGAATCAGAAATGCTTTCAGATTGCATAACATGCATAATAGGGGTTTGAAGATATAGTGATAAAAATTTACTTCTCAATACATTAAGCACCACCTGGTTTCTTATGATTCTGCTTATCGAATATATGCCCCATATTTCTCCAAGCCATACACGACCCAAAAATGAAGTCTCAATAAATATAGTCACTAGGGAAACAACTACACTCCCGAATCCTATTTCTCATAAACTAAAACAAAGATCTGGAAATGCTAGAGAACTAACAAAGATGTCAACTAAGACAATAACTAAGAAAAGAAAAATTATCTGTAAAGAAATGCTGATTTGCTTTTATGCTGCAGAAATCAAAGGTACTGCATATTTACAACAAAAACATGAATAGGATCTTCATATTTAGTCAATATTATCCAACCATTCCACAGACTACACAAGAAGGCTTTCTCATGATCACTACATTCAACCAAAACACATTCAGCATTAAAGAGGATGACAAAGTACTACATGAGGCTTTCCCAGGCATACCTCACAAATTGAGCTTCAAGAAAAATAAAGGAACTTCTTAATAATAAAATTACACAGGAAGTACTGTTGGCACCACCACTGCTAAAATTAGCGTTTCCACACAAGTCTCATTCATCTTCAGTGCACACGGATCAATAGGCTTCGTCATTGCTTTCAGGTGGACTCTTGAAGAACGTGATATAATTCCACAAAGGAAGGAAAAGTTACAGCAAACGGAGAACCCTTCGTGACTATTCAGTGACATTCAAAAGCAAATCCTTTAAAGGCACAAACAAGACATCCAGAGAAAAGAAACAAACCCATAACTAACAACACATTGAAAGATTACCAAGACTCAGAGATTCACCACTGCTTCCGTGAGACGAACGAATTCACAGATTGTACATCTAGACTAACAAAAAACTAAACTTAACAACAACAGATTATCTTTAACACTAAAAAACTTTGGAAAGAATAGTAATGAAAGAAAGAGCTGATGATACACTTCAAATTCCTTTCCCAGTTGTATACACCGAAAGATTACTAACTTGACAACTCACTTAGAAGCCAAAAAAATCTCCGGTTTCCTGGGTTTGCTTGGTGTACTCGGATTTGAAGCCACACCAGACAGCATCTCCTTGGCAACCGCTCGAGCTCTCTTATCCAACTGTATTAAACTCCTAGTGGCCAGTATAGCTTGTGGCATCACATCATGCATGGCTCGGGCATATAAAATCCTCACGGCCTCCCCTGCAGCATCCCTCACATCCTGCTCATTCATTGGCGCCAGAAGACAGTGCCCCAAAATTCTCAAAATGGGTTGTAAAAGCTCCCACGGAAGAGGGATTCTCGACCCCCTCAAAGGATTGCCGTTCTCCATAGAATTCCCATTCGGATAACCGTTATCCCCAATTTCCAGTTTTTCAATCTCGTCTTCTAGATTATCGGCATTGTCCGCGGAGGCCCTCGATGGGTTCTCAAAACACGGCAAAGACTCCTTGTCCCGATCGAATAATTCATCCCCGCAGGAGCAATTCTGCCCCGCCCATGCCGATGCAAATTCGCACAAATCGAGTTTCGACCAACTGGGCATGCGGGAAATCTTCTTATAGTAGCAGTCGAGGGCGACGGCGACGATACAGGCGCGTTTGGTCGACTTGACGGCGAGTTGGGGTTCGAGCGGATCCGAGAGCAGGGCGACGGTGGGCTGCCTCGGCGATGTGGGCGGGAGCCTGGGCGTGTGGTAGAGCGACGGCTGCGACAGATCAGGAACCGAAATCGAGACGGGTTTACCATTCCTCGACTTGGCTTCGCTAGCGTAGAGGGCGAGGAGTACTGCTTCGAAGCCGGCGAGCGAGGAGGTGAGCCCCAATTGGACGACCCGGGAAAGGTAAAGCCCCGCAAGAAGCGGAAGGAAGGAGAGGACAACGAGGCGGAGGTCCGGGTCGGAGGACTGGAAGGTGTCGTAGAGCCAGTGGCAGAGGGGGTCGTCCCCGGCGCCGGAGTTGGGGGAACAAAGCGCCCCGGAAACGGCCGCGAAGGCCGCCGGAGACTGGAGGAGGGAGAGGGCGGGACGGTCGGAGTCGGCGAGCGATGCCAGTGACGGGTCGGAGGGGAAGAGAGCGGAGAGAGACTGGATGTGGGCGCGGGCTTTAGAGATGGATTCCCACCAGGAAGGGGTCGCGGGGGCGTGGTTAGGGTTGGACGAAGAGGAGGTGGAGGTAGACGGAGACGGCGACGGGGGTTGGTGCCCCACCTGCTGGATCTCCATCCCGTCCGTCGATTCCTTCACCATCGCCTCCCTCGCCGGAGCCCAATTCCCACTTCCGCCCTGTCCCAGAAATCACGAACCTTGGATCCTCAGAGAGAGAGAGAGAGAGAGAGAGAGAGAGAAGGAAGAGGAGGGATTCAAGCGCAGGCCGACAAGCAGAGACTAACTGTAGCAGTAAAGACTAATAAGGGAGCGGTACCAGTAATAGTAAGGGGAAATCCGGCAATAAACCGAAGAGGGAAGAATAATTAGTCCACTTCTTGTTGACATTTCAAACCCAGTATTAATTCTCATTTAGTGCAGGAGATCGCGTGTGGGTCCCAATATCGTACCGGCCCCGCTGTGACTGCCGTTGATTTTCATAAGTACAGTCAAAAAGGTTAAAAACTAAAAAAGGGTCCATGGTGGGTCTCTCGTCTCTCTTAGAAGAAGAAGACACGCCAATCTCCGGGAAGCTCCTTTCATGGAGAAGATGATAAACCACTCGCCTGAAAATGGGGGCGTTCGGACCATCACTTGTTCTTTATGCACGAAGAGCGCTATCCGGGTCTTCCTCTCAAGTGTTCCCGGACTTCCGGAAATGGAACAAAAACCTCTCGCAGTTGATCCGAGACGGTCAATTGACGGAGGCACGCCGCATGTTCGACCGGTTGTCTCAGAAAAACGTCGTTACTTGGAATTCGATGATCAGTGGTTATCTTCGCAACGGAGAGATCGTCTCTGCGCGGAGACTGTTCGATGACATGCCCGAGAGAAACGTTGTGTCCTGGAATTTGATGATCTCCGGTTATGTGGACTGCCGCTCGTCCCAGCAGGTGTTGGAAGGTCGACGTCTCTTTGATCAAATGCCGGAAAGGGATACTGTGTCTTGGAATACCATGATCAGTGGGTATGCCCGAAACAGGAAAATGGTGGAAGCGGTGAAGTTGTTTGATAAAATGCCGGTTAAGAATGTCATTACGTGGAATGCGATGGTTACTGGCTTTTTGCAGAATGGGGATGTTCAGAGCGCGATCGAGCTGTTTGAGAGAATGCCGCTTCGAGATTCGGTATCTGTGAGCGCAATAGTTTCGGGTCTTATCCGAAATGGTATGTTGGATGAAGCAGCAGAGTTTTTGATTAAACATGGGAAGGATGGTGAACAAGGAGATGCCCTTGATGCTTATAATACACTGATTGCTGGATATGGTCAGCATGGAAGGGTAAACGAAGCACGCCAGGTATTTGATAAGATCCCAGCTGGGGTAGTCTTAAGTAAAGAAGATACTGGGAAAACTAAACTTGTCAACAAGAAGCTCAAGTTCACCAGGAATTTGATCTCATGGAATTCTATGATTATGTGCTACGTCAAGGCTGGTGACACTGTTTCTGCACAAGAGTTGTTTGATGAGATGCCAGAGAGAGATCTTGTTTCATGGAATACCATGATTAACGCTTATATTCAGGAAGGAAGCTTGACAAAGCTTTGCACCTTTTCAATGAAATGCCGAATCGTGATTCTCGATCTTGGAATTTTATGATCTCAGGCCATGCACAGAATGGTGATTTGGAAACTGCACGTGATTTCTTCAACAGAATGCCTCAAAAGAACTTAGTGTCATGGAACTCGATTATTGCTGGATATGAACAGAATGGGCATTATGAAGCTTCCTTCCGACTGTTTATCGAGATGCAAGAATTTGGGGAAAAACCTGATCTACACACTCTATCATCCATACTAAGTGCTTGTGCTGGTCATGGGGGTCTTCTTCAGGGCATGCAGATTCATCAGCTGGTAACAAAGACACTCGTTGCTGATATTCCTGTAAATAATTCCATCTTAACTATGTATGCTAGGTGTGGGAACATAAGAGATGCAAGGGCCATCTTCGATGGCATGAAAACAAAGAGAGACGTGGTGTCATGGAATGCCATGATTGGTGGCTATGCTCGGCATGGTTTTGCAGGTGAAGCACTGGACCTTTTCCAAGAAATGAAAAGGATAAAAGTGAAACCCACCTATTTAACTTTCGTTTCAGTACTGCATGCTTGTGACCATGCAGGGTTGGTGACTGATGGGAAGATGCATTTTCATTCCATGGTTAATGAGTTTGGAATTGCACCTAGAGTTGAACACTTTGCGTCACTTGTTGATGTCATTGGTAGGCATGGGAATCTGGAAGAAGCAATGGAGCTGGTCAAGGGCATGCCCGAAGAACCAGACAGTACTATTTGGGGTGCTTTGCTTGGAGCTTCTAGGGTCCACAAGAATATTGATGTAGCCCGCATTGCCGCAGAGGAGCTAATGAGATTGGAACCAGAAAGCTCAGCTCCATATGTCTTACTGCATAATATGCATGCGGACTTGGGTAGATGGGAAGAAGCAAAAGAAGTGAGAAGGAAGATGGAGAAGAATGGGATCAGGAAACAATGTGGGTATAGCTGGATTGAATTGCATGACAAGGTTCATCTGTTTGCTTCAGGCGACTGTGACCATCCTAATGCTGAGGAAATTCATGCTTTGGCAGAGAACTTGATCAAAGTCATAAAAGAGTTGGATTTTGAGATTTTTTAACCTGTGTTTGGTATTCTATGAAACCTGTGTTTGGTATTCATTGACAAGTTCGAGTAAGAGGAGATCGACCCGAGGAGATCGACCCGAGGAGATCGACCCGAGGAGATCGACCCGAGGAGATCGACCCGAGGAGATCGACCCGAGGAGATCGACCCGAGGAGATCGACCCGAGGAGATCGACCCGAGGAGATCGACCCGAGGAGATCGACCCGAGGAGATCGACCCGAGGAGATCGACCCGAGGAGATCGACCCGAGGAGATCGACCCGAGGATTTTAACCCGAGGATTTTAACCCGAGGATTTTAACCCGAGGATTTTAACCCGAGGAGATTAACCTCGGGAAATTAACCCGAGGAGATTAACCCGAGGAGATTAACCCCACAGCTCTTCATGAGGGTATCCTGGAAAAGAATTTTTATGGCCCTGCTTTGCAGAGAATATTCATTCTGGCATAAGTGTTGTACTGATTAGAATAAGATTGTAATATTATTTTTTAATAGAAATTCTTTTTGATGCCCAGAAAAAAGAAAAGAAATGTTCCTAATTTGCTTTCTTCTAGCTGCGATGTATCTGGATTGTAATAAATAAGTTACACAAAAAGCCAAAAAGGCTCTACACGTTGATTTATATTTACAGTGATTCTTAACCTTCCACACTGTATGGTACTACTGAGGCTCTCCAAGGAGGATGTGAAGTGACAAGTAAAGTTTATCGCTAGCGTTCTAAATTAATGTTTTGCCATTATGTAGGCACAGTGAAGAGCAAAGAATTGCAGGCCGCAGCACTTATTGTCCTTGGGTTTCAGAGATTCATATTACTGAATATCTGCATTTAATGTCCTAAAGGTCAATGATCAATGAAAGAAGCAACATCAAAGAAAAAAAAAAAATTCATTCAGATACACATGAATATCAAACCATAAGCAACTGGGTCCCTGACGAAGGACTTCTGTGGCCATAACTAAAAGAAAGACGTGTGAATGAGCCAGAAGAGCATGTCTACTAGGTTAGCATATCAGAAGAGTTTTCCTTCAGTTCTGTTCTTAACAAATATAAGCGAAATAACCGATTTATTTTGTCCAAATAGCAACATAACAGAAGAAGAAGGCTGTACTGCATAACAAACTCTCATTGGCTCCTTCCTGCATTTAGTATTCTCCTCCCTCTCCCATGTTCAATGTATTCAAAAATGGGATTTGGTAGTGCTTCTAGCCCTTGATTTCTCATTCAAAAGTGCACTTATTAAGCCCTGATGAACAACCTCGAGCCTGTTCTCTGTTCATGAGAATCTCTGTAGATGCATAGTCGCGACCATGATTTTTCTTGTTGTCATCATAATTGCCCTCTTATTGTTGCCAGTTTTGATCAGTAACATATTCAGATCTTTTTTTTTTTGTTTGACGAATTTATTACTATTGGCAGGGTTTGCAAGCACGGTACAGTTCAATATCTTGGACGAGATCATATCATCTCTTGACAAATGACAACCTTCCTCGAGCATCTCTCGTGTTTTTTCAATCTGACACTGGCGTATGACAGGCTCTGCCGTCTTGGTCCCGGTAAAGAAGCTAGAGCAGAGGGTCTGAAGCCTGGTGTTAATTTTCCGCTTTCCTATGAACAACCCAGTTCTGGTTTCAGCAGGCATATGTGACCTCCAGCTACTTCATGATCTCCCCATCATTCTCTTCTCTGATATCTGCCGATATTTCCAAACCCCAGCATGATGGAGGCAGAATGACCCTCATGACCTGTTGAAGCGAATGGCCACAGTTGGAAGTTGGAACAGGGGAGCTCTCAAACCCCTCAAGTTCAGTGAATACACTAAAGCACTTAGATTTTTCGGGGGGAGGAAGAAAGGACCAAGGAGGCCAATGAGAGAGTGCAGAATGGAGATTTGGAAACCCATCTTTTCGATACATTTATGCACTCAGTGTGGGGGAAGGTACATCACACCTTTTTTTGTCCATAGTGGGGAGCATCATAAATTGCCCTCCCCAAAGTGTAAACATGAATTGAAAGATTCTCATCAGTGTGCCCTTCAGCAAGGAACCTCTCTCAATTGTTTCTTCCCCAACTTTGGTCCATCTCTCTCTCTCTCTCTCTCTCTCTCTCTCTCTCTCTCTCTCTCTCTCTCTCTCTCTCTCTCTCTCTCTCTCTCTCTCTCTCTCTCTCTCTCTCTCTCTCTCTCTCTCTCTCTCTCTCTCTCTCTCTCTCTCTCTCTCTCTCTCTCTCTCTCTCTCTCTCTCTCTCTCTCTCTCTCTCTCTCTCTCTCTCTCTCTCTCTCTCTCTCATCTGCTCTCTCTCTCTCTCATCTCTCTCTCTCTCTCTCTCTCATCTGGTCTCTCTCTCTCTCTCTCTCTCTGCTCTCATCTCTCTCTCTCATCTGCTCTCTCTCTCATCTGCTCTCTCTCTCTCTCTCTCTCTCTCTCTCTCTCTCTCTCTCTCTCTCTCTCTCTCTCTCTCTCTCTCTCTCTCTCTCTCTCTCTCTCTCTCTCTCTCTCTCTCTCTCTCTCTCATCCTCTCTCTCTCTCTCTCTCTCTCTCTCATCTGCTCTCTCTCATCTGGTCTCTCTCTCTCTCTCTCATCTGCTCTCTCTCATCTGGTCTCTCTCTCATCTGGTCTCTCTCTCATCTGCTCTCTCTCATCTGCTCTCTCTCATCTGGTCTCTCTCTCTCTCTCATCTGCTCTCTCATCTGCTCTCTCTCATCTGGTCTCTCTCTCTCTCTCTCTCTCATCTGCTCTCTCTCATCTGGTCTCTCTCTCTCTCTCATCTGCTCTCTCTCATCTGCTCTCTCTCTCATCTGCTCTCTCTCTCATCTGCTCTCTCTCATCTGCTCTCTCTCTCTCATCTGCTCTCTCTCATCTGCTCTCTCTCATCTGCTCTCTCTCATCTGCTCTCTCTCATCTCTCTCTCTCATCTGCTCTCTCTCTCTCTCTCTCTCTCTCATCAGCTGTCATGGTTTCTTATTACATGTTTCCCCTCTTTTCTGTCATCTGCTGCAAATTCATCTGTCATTCTCTCACTCCACTTCCTGCCCCTTTGAATCTGTGCAAAGGTGGGTTCTCACTTGAGCCATTCAAATCGGTGGTCACTGTTTTTCTTCTCAGAGAATTGTGTGTCACACACTAGGGCAAAACCAGAGAGGGAATCAACTGTGCGTGAAAAGAGTAGTGGGTCCTCACCCTTCACCTTCATACAGAAAAAGCTCTACTCTTGAATGATTCCTATGTTCTTCCAAAAAGAAAAATACAAAAATTGAAAAAGATAAGTTTCGAATGTTTTGCTGTGCAAAAACTCTACTCTACAAGAGTAAATAGTCCTAGATATAAAAAGACCACCCATCATATTCTTACCTTCTCCATTTATACAACAAAACAAAAAATCAACTCAATATGCGACAACTGGGTCTCACTCCTTTCTTTTTCTTTTTAATCTCTTTTGAAAATCTTACATTCTCTATTCAATTTCAAATAATCTTTCATTCATTCAGTCTTCAATTAATATTAAATTAATTTTTTAAAGTTAAATATAATTTTTTGACAGGAAATTTAGTGTTTTTTTATTACATAGCAAGTTTAAAAAAATAAAAAATTAGATTCTTTAATAAAATAAATGAATCGGTGTATTAAAGTGGTGGTGAATCATCAGAATGGAGGTGGACCCACTGTTGGCCTTTAGCATTGATTAATGATGAGAAGGCCAAGGGTGGGGGGCTGGCGTCACCATCTTCCCACTACTCTTTTTTAATATTTAGAAAGTCTGTTTCTAACCTCTTTTTAATTTTTATTTTTGGGTTTCACAATTCTCTATAAGAAAACAATTTTTTTGCTCGCGAAGGAGACAGGCGTGGGCCCTGCCCCAAATAATTGCCTCCACCTCTCTTCTCTTGGAATATGACTCCCGGGACATATAAATAAAAACCAATAATATCAAATATATATATATATATATATAGAGAGAGAGAGAGAGCACTTAATTGTATTAACCTACAGAAAATTATTGAGTGATTTTAGAAACATAAAAATAGCCCATATTTAACTTTTTAGAACATTTTTTTACCCTAATATCATTGTTCAAAACTCGATATATGAATCTAAAAGGAGAAAAAAAACACACCTAGAGGGTAATTTCCTAATATTCTTGAATGAGTAAATTTCAAGAAAAAAATCACAATCGCCTTGCTCAACCAGTTAATAACTTAATATATATTTGAGTTATATATTTAATATAATATTTCTATAATAGTTTTATTTAGAGAGTGCCTTGAGTAGGGAAGATATAGGGAGGGGTGGGTCACTTTGTAGAGCACCCTAGACAGAGCCCTTTAGAGTACTATTAGAGGCCACCTTGGGTGCCACCTCCACATTCATTCCTTTTCTTGGGTCTCCTTGTCTCCTTAAATTGAGAAGTGTCGGGTACCAAAATAACCACATAAATAGAACACATTATTTTTTTATGAGTTATAGCATAGTACCTATCTCATGAACATGTTAATTTAAGTCCTTAAAAATATAAAAAAATATTTATTATTTTATAAAATTCTACATTTAGAGGATAAACCCTAGGCATTAATGATTTAAATTAACCTATACATAAAATAGGTAATGTATATAGGTGTATAACTAGCATGTTTCTTTTTTTTTATGTAACATATAGTATATGAAATTCGTATTCTCTCACAAAAAGGAGGGCAATAATTTGGCGTTGAATCCCAAAGGGGGAAGAGAGAAAAGAATGGGAAGTGTACGTAAGCAAATAGAAGAAAGCGTAGAGAAATGAGTAAAATAGTAGTGCGTGGTCACTTTGGTCACTTTAGATGCGCACACAAAGAAGGAGCCATTGGTGATTAGTGCCAATTATCTAAACACATATCATTGCTCCACTTTTCTTTCACCCCTTTTTTTATTTATTTATTGTCCTCCTTCCTCTTCCTTTACATTGATATTGACTTGCATCACCCCTATTCACCGTAAAATATTTGGTAGTGACAATTAATTATGCTTAAAAATTCTTTTTTTTTTTTTGGTTTGTATGAATAAAATCAGTATTGTCAAGCTTGAAATCTGCAAAATAAAAAAAAAGGATGATTCAGTTAGTCTACTGGATAGTTTAATGCACAGAGTATAAAAAGAATAATATATTTATTTGGCATGTATTATTACTAAAGAAAATTATTTATTTATTTTTAAACTATAATATTTCATGTTAATTAAAAAATTTAAAAAAAAAATTAAAGATGGAGGGAGGGGGGGGTCAACTTTTTTGCGTGCTAGTAGTAGTCCTTTTTATTGTTTTTTATGGGTGATTAGGACTAGTGTGTGTCCAGTGGCCCAACACAAGTCCGCACCTCTATAATTAGATGGACCACGCCGCAGGGGACCACCGCCCTCCGCCACTGTCAAACAAATACTCGGGCCCACCACGCGGGGGGGGAGGGGCAGCTGTTGAACCACGAGTCCCACCTGTACAGCTCATTGTCCTGCCGGGTGGGTCCCAAACCCTTTTTCCTTGAAAAAGAAAAAGAAAATACCTATTTTCGGGCGCAAGCGAAACGCCCGGAGATCCGGGTCCCACAGGGCGGGCCCGGTTGCGCGAACCTGAACAAAAGCAGCCCCGCGAAACGGACGGGGCTCTTTTGGTTTTTATCTCGTAAGAGAGGGGAAGAGTCTGGAGTCTCCGGAGAGGGTCTGACCCGGAGGTCCGTCTCACGGGAAGCCGTCCACGCAGGGGTCGATCTGGCGGTGACGCGTACCGGATGTAGCCGGTCGTCGGCAGTGGGGTCCAGCTGGACTGGCTTTTGTTGCGACTTTCACCATCTGGCGCCCGGAGAGTTGGGAGAGAGAAACGCCAACCAGGGAAGTGGGAACTTTTTTCTTTTCTTGTTTTGTTTTTTAACCCGAAATAAAACTTACTATTTTTTTCACCTTCTTTTATTATTTTTAAAATTTTATATGTATTTATAAATAAACTATAAAACATCGAAATGGAGCATAAACGGTGCCCTTTTTCAAAAGATAAAGACCTTTTGAAATTTTTATTCCAAGAAAAATTTTATAAAGTTTCGTGATAGAGTTAAAGATAGACGCCTTTATTTAGTTATGTTCCTACTATTTATTGTAAAGGGCAAAAAGGAAATATATTTAATCCGGATGAGAAATAATTAATTCAAAAAGAACCAAATGGGGTGAGCAATTTTTGTGACGGTTTTTCGTAATTTTGATCGTATCTCGGAAGGAAAGAAGGAAATAATATTAGACGTGTGAGTGTACCCCAAAGGAAAGGAGATGCTGACGTGTGGTCATATGTACGAGACGTTGAAATCAACGGCGGAGATGAACCGCTCATCTTCGTCTCTCTCTCTCTCTCTCTCTCTCTCTCTCTCTCTCTCTCTCTCTCTCCTCCTCTCTTCTATATTTCTCTCCACCGCACTCCATTCTTGCTTCTCCCTTCTCTCGGTGCTCTCTCACAACACACTGCTCTCTTTTTCTGGGTATTCATTCTTCTTCTTCTTCTTCCTTCTTCGTTCTTCTTCTTCTTCAGGAGGAGGAGAGAGAGACGATGTTGCTCGGAAAGCGCCCGAGACCTCCGATGAGGAGAACGACGAGCTTGACGGAATTCACCCTCGATCTCGGCCCGGTGGAGGGAGCACAGTCCTCCGACCAAGGTCACGGGCAGAAAACAGCGGGGAACGGGTCGGAGCACGGCGGACGGAGATACCCAGTCGCCGCCGTCGCCGCCGTCACGTCGGCTCCGCCGGACGGGGGATTCGACCCCCGGTTGCTGGCGGCTGTGTCACCGAGGACCCACCGGAGGAATTCGGGGGAGTTTTTGGAGCCTGCGCATTTCTTGAGGGCTTGTGGCCTCTGCAAACGCAGGCTCGGACCCGGCAGGGACATATACATGTACAGGTACATCTTTTTTTTTTTTTTTTCTTTTTTGGATTCTTTTTTCCTAATTAAAGAGTTAATATGATCTGATTCTGTTTCTTCCCTTTTCCCTTTTCCCGATTTCTCATTCCCAAATCTTCCCAAATCTCATCTGCATGTCGAGGAAACGTCTTGTTTGTCCTTGCAGTTCTGTAAATCTTTACTTTCAGTAACCAATCAATACTGGGTGCAGAATATGTTGTTTTCAAGCTTCCTCATATCTTCATTTTGGGTGTCCACAGGGGTGACACTGCGTTTTGTAGTCTAGAGTGCAGGCAGCAGCAGATGAATCAAGACGAAAGAAAAGAGAAGTGTTCGTTGAGTTCAGTGAAGAAAGAGGCTTCTCAGTCTGCAGGATCTGAAGCAGCTTCGAACAAGGGGGAAACGGTAGCAGCGGCCTGATCAGATTTCAGACCTCGTCACCCAAAATCTCTGAAAAAACCTTACCTTACGATCGAGCCTTTGAAACAGCTACTAAGAATACAGGAAAAACCAGACGGCAGTGTCTCCTCCTCTGTTACTATGTATCGTAGACCCAGAAAACCAGCGGCCTTGAATTGAATGAATCTCCTCCCAGCTTGTAAAGAGTTTCATTCATCCCAGGGGAATGAATCATCGGAAAATGTACACAGTCAGCTCTTGTAGTGCTTACTACTACATCCTAGCTTCTTCCCAGAAATCAAACAAACGAAAAAAAAAAAAAAAAGAGGCAGATCTACTTAGCTCATTTCCACAGTATCTATTAATGATGAAATTATTATTATCATCATGTGTGGAAGAAACAAACCCAGAGAGAAGGAAACGAAAAAAAAAAAAAGTTTGGATTCATGGTGTAGAAGAGATTCCCGTCTTTTTCTAATAATTCTTCAGCTAATCATGTGAGAAGTTTTCCCACGACTGTGGAAGATGGTAAATCCAGCGAGTCCCGTCTGTCTACACCCATGAACTAATATCCATTCAATCAGTTCTCAAGCGACTCGCCGGTGAAGTTTTCCGGCCGCAGGAGTGATCGAAATTCCAAACAAAACACACTCGATGATGTCTATCCATTTCTGGCCATGAAAAACTCCCCGGAACTGAAACTTCTCTCCGGGTTTCTTTTCCTTCCCGCATGTGCAAGCGGATTCGATCGATTTTCAGGTTACCTTTTTTTTCGATTGTTTCGGCTGATTCAGTAAAAGATTTAATCTTAGAATACAGGGATTCTGCGTTTGGTGGGGGGGTTTACGATTACGAAGCCATAAATCGAGCGAGCTGTCACTTGCTTAAGCAGGGGGAACCGGGAACAGAGAATCTCATTAATATTTCATTATTTAATTTATTTCTTTTTTTATTTTTGGGGAGGGCCGTGAGCCTGTGCCCGTGCCTGTGCCGGTGCGCCCGCTCTGCTGTGGCATCCATAATCAAGTGGGCCCCTCCCTGATTCCGAAAGGCGAAAGAGATTCATTTGGAAGGTTTGTGGTTTTCGGTGACGACGCGGGTCCCACGAATATGAAAAAACAAATACCCACCGTCTTCAATCAAGTGGGCCCACTAGCTTACGAAATCAATATTTTAAAAACCAAACCCGTCATCAAATTGCATAACATCTGGTTGAACTGGTTCAATCTAATTCAACCATCAGTTTAGTTGAATCCGTTTGGTTGAACCGGAATACCTACGGATATTGAGGGGTGAATCTCATTGAAAGGTGAATATCCTCAAGTTCAAACAGTAGTTTGATCGTTCAAATCATAGAATACTGGTCGGGTTATCTGGTTTTTAACCTTTTTCCGGTTATTATACAAACCAAACCATTTGAGACACTTGAACCGGGTCGATTATTTTAAAACACTAGGTACAATTAACGGTTAACACCCCGTGATTGGCTTTATTAGTCTACGATTAATCACGATTAGTGGAATCAAATCACTTTGCCTCTCGATGCTCAGATTTTCGTAGGTGTGGTGGGTCAGGGTGAGCGATTTTTCATCACTCTCGTTAAGAGAAGTCCCAACGACCGCTCTTGAGTCCGACGGGGCGTCGCCGGATTCCACCCGCCACCCTGGTGGTCCACAGATGACGAACAGTGTGTCCCCACAAAGTGGGTCCCATTAAATAAGACTAAAATCAGTCAAATAAAGATCTTCTATACACCTGAAAGAAAAGTTTAATATATATGCGTTTAACAATCAATCAAACATAATACAAGCACAAAGAATAGATACACTTATTTTTTTTATTTTTTTTTTTGGGTCTCCAATACTTCTCATTCAAACTTTCATACTTTCAGTTATTGCTTTGAATAGTATTTAAATATGCTCCCAAATCTCCAACAGCAACGCATAAAGATTTGAGGGGAATTATTTTATTCCACAGTCAATGCGTTCCAATTTGCCAAATGGCAACATTTCCAATGGGACCGAATAACCTAAATTTACGTTTCCATATTGAAGCATAAAAACCCTATTTTTTCCTATCAAGTATTCACATGTTATATCTCGTTATTCCTCCATTTCTATCTTGTTTTCAAAAAAAAAAAAACAATAAATAAATACAGCTCTAAATGTTAGATAACTACTTAAAAATAAAATGACATATATTATTTATGTGCTACATCACTGCTTGCTTGGTGATTGGAGGACAAAGGAATAATTAAAAGGGTTAAGGACAGCTTTGATGCATTTTAATAAAGGGAGAGTTGTACTTTACAATGGGCATCTTATTCAATTCTCACTTTGAAAACCCACTTGTCCTAGTGGCACTATCTTTGCTTGGGAAAAAGGAAAAACATAAGAAATAAAAAAGAGGTGAGAAATTAAATGGGGAAGAGGGCCACGGTGGGTTAAACATAAACAAAATGGGTGCATCTCAATTGCTTAGTCATGGACGTATTAGTCTTACTTCCAGTCTCGTAAAAATGGCAAAAAAGAACAAAATGCTGGGGCAGCAGCATGGCCCTTTTCCTAATGCAACTTGATGTCTCTTGCCTAAAACGGGGAAGAAAGAATATGAACATTGTACTTGTTCATAATTCAAGTTTCTTACTGCAAGTTGTAACCTTTCCACGGATTCCCACGTGAGTAGTATGTCACGATGGAACATTTTTAATGGGGATTCTAGGATTACTACTACAACTCAAGTTTATTACAAGAATCAATTGATGACCCAGGCATTTTTCTCCAAAGGTTTCAATAGTAATTGGATTACCTCATCTTCCAATAATGAAACCTTCATACAATTAAGGTTTTCTAACCTGTCCAAATGAGTTTTTTTATTTTTATTTTTTTATGAGTGTGGACGGAGTTTGGTGGGGTACCTTAAATGCAGTAAGTAAATGCTGAGCAAAGAATAGTCAAGTGGGGCCGTGGAGGTTTTCACAGGTCACAACCGCTTGTCACTTTACAACTCAGAGGCTTCTTCAGGGCATCGTACGGTCAACATCAAACATCGAACAAGGGTGGGCCCGTTTTCCTTTTTTCTTTTGGGCCACCCTCCATTGATTAATGGAAAGTCCTTGCTCGCCCGTGATTGATTAATGGAAAGGTGATTTACTTTTATAAAACTTATTTTACATCGGAAACCAAGATCAGGCCGAATGTTACCATAAAGTATGTAATATGTCCCGTAAATTAGATGCAACCAGTTCTTTTGTCTAAATTTTGTAATTAATGTATTTAAATCATTTGATTAGACCTCAGCAATATTTTGAAAACCCAATTGGTCATCAAACTGGTACAGAAGTTGGTTTGGTCAAACCCAATTAGACCGCATTATATCAACAGTAAAACCTTAGTTTGCAATCTACACTTTTTTTTTTTTTATATATACTTTTGACCCATTGACTTACCTACACGTGTGAATTAAACCCAATTTGATTAGATCAGTTCAAGGTTGGTCGGTCCGATTTTCAAAGCACCGACTGGCCTGTTGTTCATATGATATAATATTATGTGCATCTCCTAAAGGCTAAAGTAGCAAATGGCCATTTTTGAATTAATACCATTGTTTCCATATAACTTTGAAATTTATGTATATTGTTTTTCCACACTTAGTTGAAAAGGGGCTTGTCCCAGTATAGAAGAGGCGAGTCTAGTCTAACTCTAGACCTGATATGCAAATCCTAAAATCCAAGTCAACGACCCATGTAGGCTCCTCCACATTTCCTATTTGTAAGTAAAAATAATAATAATAATAATAATAACAATAATAATAATAAGAAGAAAGACATTGCAAAAAAAAAAAAAAACGGGTTGACACGTTTCCGTATGACTAAAACTGGTCACAACCAAACAAGGCCAATTGCTTTCTTTCATTAATGAATTTTGGTTTAAATGGTAAGTTACAAATTTTCCCAAGACTCGTGTCCCTCTCCCCTGGACATTGAAGCCAAACTCCAAAAACCCTAAAAAGGTCAAAAGAAGGAGGTTAAAGGGATGGGACCCGCCGGTCCAAAATAACTGGTTGATGAAAAGGGGGACCCACGCTAGAACTAATCGGAGTATCGAAGCGTTGAGTTGATTGAGGGGGACACCCATGCCCGCTGCCTCGACCGTATTACGTGTAAAGTGGAAAGTAGATGGCGGGTGGGCCCCGCTGTTGTCTTCTTGGGTGTGGGGGACGGGTGAATATGACCACTAAGGTCACCTGTGTTTCATGTGGGACAAGGATGTAACATGGGCCCCGTCGTAAGGAATAAGATTAAAACTTTTTTTTTTTTTTTCGTTTTTTGTGTTTATTCATTGAGAATAACTTCAATTAATATTCGATATCTGATAATTCCATGATATGATGGAAGTTGTAAAATATTTACTCTAATGTTTAAGCAAAATATATTGGTTTTATTTTTTTAACTAATAAACACGATTTCGATTAGATGTTGGGTCTTGAGTTTTGATACGTATCACTTTAATGATTTAATGCACTTTACTTTAAGAATCAACCTTGCATAACTAATTGACTTTGAGATTTAATGCATCTTGACTTTGAGATTAATCATATAAACTTTTATTTTAAAAATTATTCTTTGCCTAAAAAGAAAATCTTGTTAAAAGATAAGAATCACTTGCATCAAATCCTTTATAAGACATGGGTATGACAGAATAATATTGACATGGACAGATTTTCTTAAACACTGTCCCATACACCCCTGAAAAAGATACACACGAAGGTATCAAGTGATACATATTGGACTTTTGAATGGATCCTTATATATAACGAACGGCGTCGAAGAGACTCATCTCTACAACGCGAGGCTCACCTACCACATCGCCGACCCTCGATACAGACATGTACTCCCCGGAGAGGAGGACGAATCACGAGCATCAAAAAGCCAGAAACTCCCAGTTATCAACTGCCTCCAAATAGTGACATAATGGAGGCTATATGGGAAGCCTTCGCCAGAATGCGGACAGAAGAGTTGCCCTTTGTTGATCAGGGGGCAAAAACACAAATGACGAACGACATCGACAAACTCATCGTGAAGATCCGACAAATGGGGATTCAGGAAGACAAAGATCAAAGGAGAGAAGGAAGGAGTTACGAAAATGAGATTTACACACCTATCGTTTGCAAGGGCTCATGGAGCCCAAAGGCTAGGGAACACAACCAAATCAGTCTACAAAAACACATTATACGGGTTGATGAATCCCACCAGCGGGATTCATCTCAAAACCCTCACACAAAAAAACCAATGCCCCAAAAGAATCGAAAGTTCACCACTCAAACAGAAAAGTTATTGAAACGAAAGAAAAAGTACTCCGAAAAGAAGGGAGAATATAAAAAATACAAGGGTCAAAAGTAAACTCCAAGCGTCTCTAGGGACCTCTAGAAATATTTCCCGAGGCCTCAAAAAACGAAGCCGAGAATCTGAAATGACTATATCACCTATTGTCTTCCAAAACTACACATCTATCCGCAGAACCGTCTGCTCTCTCCTCCAAACGTCCTTTTTCACCGAAATCGAAAATCCTTCCTCACTCCATGGCTGAACAGCTAAGAGATAGCTCCCTGCAACTGATCCCGAAAGACATGTTTGAGCCTGAACCTTCACCACCGAAGACCGCAGCTCCTCCCCTAGAACTGAGTGTTCCCCAGATTCTTCCATCGAACCCAGGTTAATTCTCTATCGTACACTCCATCGTGGAAGATAACTAGCTCACTATTATTACCCAAAAACCTTAATAGGGTGGCGATTTCTAGAGAACATATTGACTCTGGCTTGGGGCACGTATAGAACTCCGTGGTGGGGATTTTCTGTTGGGAAAATGACGGTTCGGAAACCCATTCCCAAACTAGTCTCTGACTTTACCGTTTTGCGTTTCAAAACGGTAAAGTAAAAAAATGAGATCCGATTAAATCGGATCTCATAGCACGAACGGGGCTTTTTGTGGTTGCTCTTTATCCCGTGGCTTTTTCTCCTTCATCCTGGGTCTTTTTCTTCATTTTCTCGCTGCTATCCTCCTCTTCTCGTGCTATCGTCTTCATCCGGAATTTCTTCAAGCGAAATTTCTTCAAGCGAAATTTCTTTATTCTGGGTTCCTGAACGACTCCGAACTCTCAGCGACGAGTGCACGTCCCTCTGAGAGTGCTGCGTATCCTTGGGAGCCGCTCGGCTCGTGACTCTGCACCGTGGTCGCCGATAACGTCTTTAAGGCAGTGGAATTTTCCACGCCGCAGTCGATAAGTTCTTTATTTTGATTTAATTTATCAGATTGCTATATGTTTGCGCTATGATTAAAAATAAGTCATTAGTAGTGTTATTAATTCTGATCTGATTACTATTTGTCCTCATTGTGTATTTAGTGTTTTAGGTTTAAAATTATTATTACACTTGCTGCTGTAAGTTTGTAATCTAAACTTAATTGTATACAATTTTCTAGTTGTAGCTTTGCTTACTTAGGTTAGTTAATTGTTTAATATTATATGTTGAGCATGCTGGAATTTGAGATGATTCTATAGTCGATGATGTTTCTGTTGTGATTTAAGGATCTATTATTTGCTCATTTAAATTCGGTTGTCTTGTTTCAATTAGAGTTGTTTGAGAGAAAGAGTATTTTAGTATTCTATTAATTGAATTCTCATTGTGAGTTTCATCTTTGTATTATATATTTGCCTCTGAATTTAAAGTGTCTCTCAAGGTTGTTAATGTCTAAAGTGATTACTTGAGTTGTTGACTAATTTCTATTGTGTAGCTATATGTATTAGTATTCCTTGTTTAGCAAAACCACTTCATTAAAATTCTGGTAAGTTTTAGAATTCCTCTTGCAATTGAATTAAGGTGTTTATTTACCTTCTGATTATTTGTCTAATTAAGTGCTTTCTTACCCACTAGGTCCAACATTTTCGTGGTCACAGTCCTTGCTCCACTCTCCGTAGTTGCGACCTTCTTAGAAAACATCCTCACGAAGTCGGGTCTTCTAGAACCAATGGTGGCTGTGTACGCTTTGAAACAGGGGCTACCATTCGATTGTCCTTATATCTAAAGCAGATGGTGAAGTGTTTCTCCTTCACACACCGATGGATTTTCATGTCGATAATTACGTCTTCACAAATGCCCCCCTTTGGGTTCATCTGTTGAGGTTACCATTCGACCTTTGCCACGACGCAGCTCTCAGAATAGCAACACACCCCTCGGCAGGAACCTATGTATGGATTCAGAGACGGCCATCAACCCTTGCAGCCGTACACACGCGAGGGTCAAAGTTATGGTGAACCTAGAGAATGTAGATCGGAAGGGAAGTACTATAGATATACTGGAGCAAGTTTTTACCTTCCTTACATCATAGAGGGAAGACCGAAAATATGTACTATTTGTAGAAGAAGGGTTCACAACACACTAGAGTGTGGAGGACATGCGCTTGCACGAAATGAAAGACAAATTATTCCCTTCCTGCCACGTGAGCCTGAGGAGGATGACCCTTAGGGAGACTGACCCGGGTACAACATAGGTAGACGCCTAAAATAACAAAGTATAGGCCCCCAACCTATCCTAGAAAATATCAGAAAGAGGTAGAAACCATTGAGTCTTCGGATCATGGTGGCCCGTGAGTAGAGTGCTGACTCGGATGATGTGAAGAAGGCTTAGAGACATAGGTACAATGTAAAGGGGAAAAGGACAACAAGAGAACAAATTACAAAGGGCTCGTATGCCGCAAAGATAGAGCTAAACCCACATAAGACTCCCAGAATGGTGAAGGACACACTAGAAGTCCTAGGTAAGAATTTTGCAACCAAAAAAATCTGTTTATTATGTCACAAATCTTAGTTTGGAATATCACGAGGAGCACACAGATCCTCGGCCAATCACGCTATATTTTATATTTTGCAAACACACTCCCCTGAAATCATGTATTTATCTGAGACAAAATCAGTATATGCTGATTCGTCTCCAACTTTTAAATATCTAGAAAATATTTATCACTCCTTCATGGTCCCATCTTTGGGTCTCAGTGGGGGGCAGTGGATCTTTGGAAAGTAAATGCCAAAATCAACATTTTACATTCCTCCCCTCACCTTATGCATTGTAGAATTGACTCAGACCTAGGCAAGCATATGCTTATTACGTTTACTTACCTCCCCCACAACCACAGAGATGGCTTAGTGCCATGGAAGAACTAAACAGATTAAGCCAACCACAATTAGAGCCCATAATGATAATAGGAAACTTTAACACACACTCAGTCAAATTGAGAAATTCTCTGCACATGGAAATACTTTTAGGGCCAATAAAAACTTCCAATTTATAAAAAATAAAGGACTAATTGACAAAGGATATTCTGGCCCAAAATTTACGTGGGCAAATGGTAGGGCCAACAGCAATTTAGTTATGGCTCGACTTGACAGAGCCCTTAGAAACAACACGTGGATTACCACCTGGCCAAAATTGACTATTCACATCCTCCATGGAATTAGATTCGATCACTCTCCTTTACTCTTTTCCCTACAAACAAATACACTGAAAAAACAAAGACACTTTTGGTACCAAGCTATGTAGAGAGAAGGGGAGAGATATGAGGATGTAATTAAAAATGCTTGGAATAACATATGTCATCAAAACCTCTCCACCCCTCCTCCCGACCATCTCCCCTTAAGATTCCAAAAGTGGCTGAAGATCTGTCCAAATGGAATGAGGCTTCATTTGGAAATTTCCACAAGAAGTTCAGAAACATGGAAAGAAAGCTAGCATTATTACAAAAAATATCCAAAATACTCTACAAAATCACTACCTTATACTAAGAGAGAAAGAACTACAACATAGGTTAATGAAACTCTCAAGAATAAAACACCTACACACCTTTCAACAAGCTAGACAAAATATATTTAAGGATGGAGACAAGAACACTCATTTCTTTCATGCTTTTGTCAAAGCTAGGAATCAAATAAATAAAATCCAACAAATAGAAGATCAATCAAGAACCCTCATTAGTTCTGAGGAGGAAATAAAAAAGGATGCACATTCCCTCTTCTCAAATCTATCCTCATTGAAAACCAAAAGGGACCCCCACCCTTCAAATCGAAGACTATACAAACTGAGGAGGATAGAGCAGCCCTCACAACTCAAATCAGCATGAGAGAAATGAGAAAAGCTCTCTTCTCGATGGACTTATATAAGGCACCAGCCCAGATTGGTTACAACCTATCTTTTTTAAACATCTCTAGGATCTCATCAAGGAGGACTTGCTAAACAATATTCGAAACATCCTTTAATTCAGGTCAGATGAATAAAAAATTAAACAAAACCTTCATAATTCTTATACCAAAAAAGGAGCAGCCAAAGAACTTTAGTGACTTCAGACCCATTAGCTTATGTAATGTGGCATATAGGATCCTAACCAAGATTATGGCTACAAGGCTAGCCAAAATAATCCCAAAAATTGTATCTAGCACACAAGTTGTATTCATCAAAGGGAGATAGATCTCATATCACATTACGTTAGCCCATGAGATCATAAAGACCTTCCAATTAAAAAGGAAAAAAAAACTTTCCTTCTTTGGGGCAAAGATCGATCTTAGGAAATCCTTTGATACGTTATCATGGGATATCCTAAGACATACACTAGAAGTCTATGAATTCCCTCTCCAATGGCAGAATCTAATCTGCTCTAGCATCAACACGACCTCATATCAGGTCCTAATAAATGGGACCCCAGACAGGGGGTCCATTATCACCCCCACTTTTCATCCTTGCAACCAAATTGCTTTCTACCAAATTTGAGGAGGCTACTCGCCAAGAGGCATTAAAGCCTTGGAAGATCTCGGATAATATGGCAGGCATATGCAGTAGAAACACAAACAATAGAATCGATGAGAGAGATTCTAGGAGAATATGCTGCCTACTCAAGCCAATGCATAAACCCCAAGAAATCCTCTATTTTCTTCTCTCCCTCAGTCCCAATTGCAACCCAGGCTCAAATTAAGGAAATTCTCCCATACGAGCACACTAAATCACTAGGCTCCTACCTTGGAATAGACATTCCTCAGTCTAGATTCACGAGGGAAACATATGAGCCCCTTATTAAATCCATACAAAAAGACTGAGTGGTTAGATGAAAAAATCTCTTTCATTAGCTGGAAGAGTCATTCTCATCAAAACCGTTTTATCCAACATACCACTACATATGCTAACTTGTTTCCAACTCCCATCAAATACAATAGGAAAATTTGAAAAACTCTTCAGAGATTTTCTTTGGTCTTATAAGGGCAACAGAAAACTACATTTAGTCAAATGACCAAGCTTATGCGATTTGCATAGAGAGGGAGGACTGGGACTGAGAAGCTTACAAAGTCTCGGTCCAGCTTTCAGAGTTAAATTATTATGGAGAATGTTTTATAATTCTGATTCACTATGGGCCACATTTATGACATCAAAGTACGGTGCCTCCCCACACATAGCATGCAGAAAGAGCAGGCGAGGTTCTTCCCTGGCTTGGAAGCAAATGTCAAAATACATACACATTCTTATAGAGAACACAAAACATCTAATATCAAGGGGGAATAATACCTCCCTATGGTTTGATGATTGGGTTTGGAAATTAGACAAGCCTCTTATAGATATGTGTAGAACATATGATGGTCCACGAACCCAAAAATAAATGTCGTGAATATCATCCTAGGAGACACAAACTAGAATGAAACCACGTTAGGTAGCTCTGGTCACCTAACGTTCTTGATAGAATCTGTGCAACACCACGGGAGAATGAAAATTCAGACTCCCAAATCTGGTCTCCTACAAATGATGGATCCTTCTCGATAAAGTCGACCTTCCATAACTTGCATGACAAATTAAAAGAGGGGAAAATTTTATTGGTCTATGGCCCAAAAGAGTCTATCTGGTCTCACCTATGGAAAATAAAGACCCTTCCAAAATAGAAAACATTCCTTTGGCTGCTAATGAATGATCGAGCTCCTACTGCTGACTATCTAAACAGGAGAGGGCTTAGAGTAGAAGGAACCTCCATAGAGCCCAGGTTCATGTGGCCACAACAATATGGGAAATCTGGTGTGCTAGAAATAGAAAAAAATTTGAAAACGCCTCCATCACACCCCAACAATGTGTAAATAAAATTATTACTTTGGCGCAACAGATTATTAGATGCAGGAGGTACCAGTTAGCACACAAGGAAAGCCGGATAGATTGGAACAACTTGGGAACCACTAATGGAAAATTTCCCAAAGTCAAATTTTGATGGGTCATCTTTAGAATTGGGAAAGCAGGCTGGTGCAGGTATTTTCATTAGGGATCATATGGGATCTCCATTAATCGCTGCTTGCTGGCCATTACATGAAAAAAGGAACAATGAAGCAGAATACTGGCCCTATTCCTCACACTAAACATTATTAGAACGTTTTTCAAATGCACCAATATTATTATTGAGGGGACTCCCATCTGGGAATTCAATCATTGCGGAAATGTAGACAAGGACACTGGAAGTTAGCGAGGTGGAGAAAGGTGTGCTAAGGTCTACTCCAACACTTACCCCAGGTGACACTACACCACCGTTATTGGGAGACAAACTGCAAAGAAGGGGTCTAGTTTTGCAGGCCAAGGAGAACAAAGATTCGTATAATGAAACAACGTATCCCAAGTTTTTTCAAAAAATCTTTCTTAAATGACAGTATTAGGGCATGCTTAAGCCCAGAAGTCACAATTTCGAATGACTGTAATATTCTACAAACAATGTCATGCCTTGAGCAACTCACTACCGCTCAAAACACTTGATCACGTGGAAAGGAAAGGTCTTTATGTGGTTTAGGATAAAAAAAATTGGATCCTTATATGTAAAAATATTAGGGGTCATAAATTATAATTGAACAATACAAAAACATGTGAAAAGATTTGATCTTTGAAGCCGAAATCCAACTACGGACTAAATATAATTCAGACTTAGACGTTTTCACTGGTGTTTTAAAAACCGAACCGACCTGGATGGTTCGACTGGGTTCAACTAGAACCGAGACTATTAACGGTTCGGTTTGCTCAAAAACCAGGAAATGGTCAAAAACCGGTTGACTGGCCGGTTTTAGTGGTTCAACCGGTGAACCGAGAATCGGATCGGATCAGTTGAACCGGTCTAGTTACACTTTTTTGTATTTTAATAATTTTTGTATTTTTAAACTTGTTTTTTGTATATAGAAATCATATTATAATTTTTTTAATGTGATACAACTCATACTGGTTGAACCAACGGTTGAACCCGGTTGCACGGATTGAACCGGAATCAAAAGCTCCACCAGTTAGATCACCGGTTTGGTTTTTAAAACACTCTTTATAACTAAGAGCTTCTTCATCATTTATTTCAACATTTTTATTCTTTATTTCATTATTTTGGTATAACATTTAGAATTATTATCTAGAATGTTATGTATTTTTTAAAACATTTCAGCTATGAAATTCTAGTATATTTCATTTCATGCTGGTTTGTGTTTGAATAGTTTCAAATAAACTATACTTTTGACCAAGAAACCATGTCCCAATAAACTATACAATATTTTTTATGGAAAAGGTTTTGTTTGTGGATTGAGTTGAAAAAATACCCAATTTTTTTTAAATTTATTTAATAACACACTATTGTTTTTTAACAACGTGAAAAGTTTGCAAACGAGCTAGTACACATGATTTATATACAAAATTTAAAAAAAATTGAAGATGACCCAAAGAAAAATGATATATGTACTGTGTTATTTTACTTTGGGGTTTTACATAGTGACATGGTAAGTGGTCCACATATGAGAAAATTTAAGGTTTTGGGTTTACCCTTTGTATTGGAAGATAATATTTAATTAAAAAATAAAATCTTGCAAGATTTTATTTCCTAGTTTATCGCTTACTTGGATTGCAACGTGGATGCCACATTTGAATGTAAACCCTTGCATTAATACTTCACAGTACTTATACAATTGCTCTAACCCAAATTGGTGTCTAATGTACATGTCTTTTAATCTCAACCCACCTTATTTTCACTCCTTATCCATGGGAGACTAATCTCTAATAGCTTCCTTCTTTTGGGCAACTAAACGTGGATAACCGCCACTTACACACGCATTTAAAGTTGGGTTGAGCCTATCCCAAAAGGAAAATGTTGTTATACCTAGGTGCAATACCCATGGGATGTGTACCAAGTGGCATTGAACATCCTTAAACTGAAAGAATAAATTTATAGGGTTGCAAAGTATAATCCCATAGAAAGAGCAAAAAAAAAATAATAATTATAATAATAACTTCAACATATTTAACAACTTGCAAGAATAATGACATGGATACCTCATTAAGGTAACTCTTAACTACTTTCCTATGTCAATTCCTTGCTAGCCTTCACGTTGGTAAAACAAATGTTTATTTTTTGGGCAGAGCTGGTGTTAGGAAAAGTTGGAGTTTAGAAATGTCGAATGCTATCTAAGAATCAACATAGGAAGGTACAAGTTATGAGTAATGCTATGCATACTTCCACATGGTAGCCTAGCAGGTATCCTCTAACGTTGATGCCACACATTAAAAATAGGTTGGCATCGTTAAATGCAGCGGGCACACATATGTCATGGTAGGCCCTCTGTTCCACGTGAGAGGGTACCTAGTGGGGGGTACCCCATGAAAGTAAGCATAACATAACTCTCGCTAGCTAAGAAACCGCATAGGAAGTTACAAGTTAGAGGTACCTCAATGACATACCCTTATCACTATTCACATTAAAAACAAATAAAGAAGATTATATTAAGAAAAAACAAATTTTTTTTTTATCCAAAATTGAAAATCCTTAAACACCAAAGAATATTCATTTACATATATCATAAATGGGCGGTGGGGACGACGGTTAAGTGTTTTCAGGTCGCCCCACATCCAAGTATGGACTCTGGTAGCCTTCCGACCCTATCAACTCCTTCGGCAAAGACGACTCCCATGCCCAAATAGAAATGTGCCTCGATGTGGCAATGGAAGGCCCACACGCCCGGGTTGTCCGCCGTGAACCTCAACGCGGTCCAGCCGTACGGATGTAGCGGGACCGTGTTCTTCATAATCGGGTCCACCAGGTTGAATGTTTTCGGATCCTTGGCCGGGTCGAACTTCCCTTCCCCGTACCCGAGTACCCAGAAGTCGTGGCCGTGGAGGTGCCATGGGTGCGTCTCGCTGTTGTTCACGTTCATCGTGTTCGCGTTCTGCAAGATCACGTCCACCGTCGAATTGAACTCCAGCCGGTACACCCCGTCGCCTCCGGTGGCGTTCGCGTTCGGCGGCTTGATGTAGATGTCGTAGTTCCGGTAATCGTACGTCTCCGGTGGCGGCGCCGGGTCGAATTCGCCGGTGAGGTTCCGGGCGAGGGCGATGAGGTAAGGGGTGTGGGGGAGGGTGAAGGAGACGTTGTTGATGGACCAGCGTCTGTAGCCGTCGATCTCGTTCTGGGTGTTGAGGAAGACGAGGGTCTTGTCGGCGACGGGAGGAGGCGGCACGGCGTACCCTCGCCGCGCGCGGATGGACTTGCTCTGTTCGAGTCGGGTTTTGGCGTCGTTCCACGTCGGCGCCGGCGGCGACGCTGTCGGCGGCGATCGACGTGGGTGGTTCGGGTAGTAATTGAAGACAGCCAGGCCGGGGGCCGTCTTCGGCGGTCGGCTCACGACGTTGGTCGCGACCCAGTAATTTCTCGCCGGATCCCGGTCGGCCTTAACCAAAACAGAGTACGTCTCGCCGGAGTAGATGTACAGGCTCTGTACCACGAAGGGCTCTACGTAGTGCCCGTCAGCTTCCACCACCGTCATGTTATGTCCCTGTTTTTTACATTAAAAATATTAAAACAGGAAAGTGACAAAGATTAGGTCTACTACAGAGGCTAGTTGTGTGTGTGTGTGGGCAGTTTCCATGGAATTCGAAGTAGTTTGATTACCTCGATTTGGAAATTGAGGGCGGAGAGGGAGGTGAGGCTGGCGACTCTGAGGCGGTATGTTTTGCCGGGGACGACGGTGAGGACGTAAGGAGAGCATTCTGGGTTTGTTGAATTACATGAGGCACCACCAGTACCCGAAGGAGTATCCAGGGGAGAACAGTTGAATCTTCCTCTTCCTTGAATTAAAAGAGACTGTAAAATTTGAACAGAGACAAAAACGACAACATTTAGATCATTGAAGTACCAGAGAACAGAAACAAAAAATTTGTATGTGAAGGAATATTACTTACGTCGGGCTCGTTAACCCAGACGAAGGGGATGGAAGATAAGCCAGCAGCTTGCTCATAAGTACTCTTGTGCCACCAGTCGGCGAGAATGAGGCTTCGATCTTCGTCGTAGGAGAAGGGTTCGACGACTCCGTCGGGAACGGAGACTCGGATTGAACCATAGAGACCCGCTTCTCTTTGCATTCCGTAGTGGGCATGGTACAGATAAGTTCCCGGCTGTTAATTTAGCACAGAGACAAAGATCAGCGCACTCTTTACTACTAGTTATTAAACTGCTTCAAATTTCAGATTTTTCATTCTTAGACTCTCAGGAGACTAGATCAGAAAAAAAAAAAAAAACAAAGTTTGCAACTTGCTTCAGATCAAAATGGGATGAACAGCTGTGTGCGACCACTTGTAGAACTCGGTCAACAGTTAATTTTCTTCAAATGGGTTCTGTTCAGTAAATTCAACAACTTAGAATGGAATATCTCCATTAAATATCCTGACTCGATCGGGTAATTAACTTCCTGGTGTAGGCAGAAGTCACAGAATCATTTGTAGTAGACATGAGGAAAGAGAAAACAGAGTAATAAAGCAACTTTTGTTTGGTGAAGCAGAGTAAAAATGCAGGAGCAGAATGACAACTTTTAATCGGTTCTTGAGGAATCGAAACCTTGCAGGGAAACCCAGTAAAGCAGAAGAAGGGGATTCTTAGTAATTTCTTACCCTGTCGACGACGAACTTGTAGACGTGGGTGTCGCCGGGCATAATCGGACACTGCGTCACACCTTCGGTTCCGTCTGCCCATGGCGTTCCTTTCTGTAAATCAAACCACACAAAAAACCAGAACAAATGTGAATAACGGAAGAGAGAGCAACTACGTCACTGTGAATCATACATCGACGAAGCGCTCGTCCCAATTCAATTCACCTGTCGAATGCCGTGCCAGTGGATCGCAACATTCTCTGTAAGCAACCTGTTCTTCAGCTCGACGACGACGGTATCGCCTTGCTGAGCCAAGATGGTCGGTCCCGGCGTCTGTCCGTTGATCGCAATGGTGACCTTCTTGTAACAGTCAGGGGATTTCAACCGGTAACTCACCTCCCATTTGTATCGTCTTATTCTAGCTTCCGCCATTGGAGTCGCGCCCAAAGCTACCAAACAGACAACAGCAAAACAAATACACCCAACCCACGACGAGGATTTGGATTCAGTACCCATATTGATCATTCTTCAGCTCACAGTAACCCCAATTGATCAGTCTCCGAAAATGGTGAAGGACGCTTAGCTTGCTTAATCCGCTGCTGGAACATCTGTATCGACTCCTGCGTTGGACGAGAATTTATATATAGGTGCTGACGGGAGAGCAGGAAATTAGACTGCAACTTCGTTGTGCTTGAAGAAGTCAGAATGGGCGGCTTCAGGTCAACTGCTCTGTAAATTTAACCAGAATTCCATTGCTGAAATGTTCAAAACTACAGAAAGAGATTACAGGAATACGACTTTTCCATGGAAGAGTTTGGAGACCTGTAAATTGGGTAAGAAGACTTGTCGACGAAGACCGAGGAAGTTAGTCCTGGTACTGACTTCAGACTGGAATATATGATGAAGAGCAGGTCCAGTACCGAAAGTTACAGAAAAAGACCTAAAGCCGGGAACGAGAATGGATGAAAAGCTAATTTTTCATATGTTAGCCCTTAGCAGGATTTGGGAAATAAAGGCATCAGAAAAGAGTAGAAACCGCGTCTCTTCCATTTACTTTCTCGTGGCTTTTGCTTTACAGAAGTTCTCTGGTCGTCGGTGAAGACTAATTTATATCGAGTTAAAACGGTGGAACCGAAGATTATAGTTATATTCCTCACGAATCCTATTATTTATACTCCTCCATAATATTTTATGATACATAGTTAAGCAAAGTTATTTTAATTATCCAAAGAGTAGATGCATGGGTAAGTTCACAACTCAATTATCTCTAACTTTTTCGTAAAGCATTAGTGCTTACAATTAATATACAAGTACGTCATGTTGAGTTCCTTAACACGTTAAAGAGTTTCAATATTCATGATATTATGGTTACCAGAAGTTGTAGTTCTAATTAAAATAACTCTAATCATACCAAACTTTTTTATTGAATATATAGAAAAAGAGATAATTAAGTGGTGTCATGTGTCAAAGTGTTGTCCTTAGCACCTTTATCACAGATATCAATTCAAAATTAGACATTATCTATAAAAAGCGATTTTGGATCTAACAAAAATAAGATTCTAAAGTTATTCTTAGTTGTATAAAAACAATTTTAAAAAGTGATTTCAATATAGTTATATATTGGTACATGTCATATATATGGAACTTTACATGCAAAAACAATTGTTACATAATAAACATGGAAGCTGCAAGTTAATTAATTAATCACCTCATATGATTTAAAAAACTGAAGCTAAAAATGAAAACAAATAGATACAAAATAAAAATTCTTGGGTAATTGGTTTCTTAGCTATTTTAATATAAATGAAAAAAATATGTATTTATTTCTTGTATGCTAATTAAGTACTCATTACAGCTAATCAATCGAAAAGGAAAACCGATCTGATTACACAGGCTTGTCAATATTTCTTATGTTACAAATCACTTATTTTGTTAAATTCTTACATCATTTATGGTGATATACTAGTGTTTATAATCACAAGATTATATTAACAAGGTTCAACTGTCCTAGAAAAATAAGGGTCTAAGAATTGAAGTTCCTTCCTTATGTATATAGCAATATATATGACAAAAGTTTTTTAATATATAACATGTTACTTTTTATTTTATAGATTGGAAGCATATGTACCGTGTGGGGGACACAACCACATGTTCAAGTGGGCTTTGTCTAATTTACATTATTTTAATGAGGCACAAACACGGTATTCATCAGTTGCTTTTGCTCTATGGTTTCAAGATGCTTCCTTACAAGTTTCGGATATTTGATTCAGAGCTTTTGGGTTTGAACATTAGTCAGATGGAGAAATAATCTTAGATACGACAAGCAAGATTTAGCCAATGATAGTTCCTTGTTTTTGAATAAATTAATTAGGATTTGATTTTCAATGAAAAGTTTAAACAATTGATCAAGATGTAGGTATCACTTAACAATGTTATGGAAACCTGCAAGAAAGTATATAGGGCTTGACTGTTTGGGGTCTTAGGTAAGCTCGAGAAATAGTCAAGCCTGATAGGGAGATTAAGCCAACTAAAAAATTTTTCTTGATTGAATTAAGAGCCATCTTTAATGCATTTCTTGGAAGGTAGAGTTGTTTTAATATGCTAAAAGCCTAAGTGCGACTTTGGTACCATGTCATCGGTTAATACGTCATTATTATTATTATGTCTTGTGTTTGGCTACACGACTCTTTGTAATAGTACTCTCTGGAATAACCACAACAGTAACAATAACAAAAGAAAAAAAGTAAGAGCTTTTAAGGAGAAAAAAAAATCACTACTTATAGCTAGTACGAGCGACAAGTGACACGTCAATCATTCACATATGAGTAAACGTACGTGTCATGAGATTATAAAATTTATCTACTAGCTAAAGCTAGGAAGCATGTTACCATATATAACTACTAATTTTTCTACTTGTATTTGTATATTAGTCTATTCTGTAGTTGTAAACATATGAAGCGATTATAAATTAAAATTTAAATTAATTAGACAAACATGCCAATATGACATTTTAATAAAAAATATTGAGTCTGTTATTGTCCTAAAAAAACTAAGTTGGAAAACACTGTATCCAAAGTCTACGTGTGTTGTGTTCTCTAGGGTTAACTTCTTAAAAGGCTTTCTACCAAAAAGATGGACCGTACCTTGACATAGAATAAGGTGTGTCTCCATTTATCCGTTTATTTGTTTGTACGAATGGCACTTACCTCATGCATCAAGGCAACTTTTTAGGAAATATTCAAGTGGTATTTCTAAAATGGGTATAAAGTATAAACACTTCTTTAAGCTTTCTATATACCTTTTTTTAAAACCAATTCCTATTGTGCATATATCGTGATGATATTCCATAGGTTAATTACAACAAAAAATAGGTGAAATTCAACCTTTTTTTTTCCTTTAAGGAAAGAGTGGTGATTACAAGTACTGCCAAATTTTACTATAAGAGTTTAAAACGTGATGTGGTGAAATTTTACTGTAAGAGTTTAAAACGTGATGTGGAGTCCCTATTGGCAGCCCAGATAAGAGATAAAGTAGTAACTATTTTCCACTTCTATAGGTAATCTTAAACCCTAGACCTTATCTGGACTACCAACTAGGCCGCTAGCAGGACAGTCACATCAGGATGTAAAAACTCACAGTACTGAAATCATTTTTAATGCTAGTTGCACCTAAGCGTAGAACCCATCAGATATCAGCCAATCTAAAAAAAGATAAAAAAATATTTCTATTTTATTAAATCCTAAATCTAAAAGGATAAATCCTAGGCAGCTGGTTTCAAATTAGCTGGTACTTCGGATGAGTATTGCACAAGGTTAGTAGTATCGGAGAGATGTAAAGTATATATTTATCATGAATACGCTAAAATACACATGTAATATATATGGATACTTTAAGAAAATATATTAAAAATATGAAAAATGTAAAAAATAATTAATATTATTAATATAAAAATTCAATATTTTATTAATACAAATATTTGAAAAAATATATTTAAAATATCACTATCTCTCTTACACACTTTCATTAATGTTTTTGAAGTATTTTTCTTTTTATTTAATTATTCATCTCAATAAAATTTAAATGCATTGAACCAAACACATTAATAGCCTATATTATATTAATTGAAGATTAGAATAAATTATAAAAATTAATAAAATAATTTATAAAATAGTAAATAGTTTTCTTCCAAAATAGACTTTAATAAAGCTTTGAACCGAATTTTAATCTAAAAACCTTTTTTTATTGAACCATAGACGAACTAGACCAGTTTTGTCCGGTTCACTTAGTCGGCACCAGACCACGGGCAGTTATCCCTAACCTCCCACTGCTGATCGTTGGTCCAGCCGCCCTTAAAGCAAGTGACCGCCGCGAAAAGGTCAGCTGACCACTAGTGACCATTCCACCTGTAGTTTCATCGTCATACACGACAAATTTTGTTGAAAAAATAAATCATAAGTGTGACGCACTAGTATCCCGAACCCAGAATTTTTTTTTTGACATTTAAAATATTGTATCAACAGGTTTCCCGATAACTTGGGAAACCTGTGTTAGTTTCTTGTAAATGGAAACAACCCCCGTATTTTGTTTCCTTAGGTATGGAAACAGATATGTATTGGCCAATATTGATATCACAAATTAACTTGATTGTGCGTTGGTGCAGCTAGGATTGCAGCTAGGATTTTCCTTGTTTTTAACCCATCCAACTTACTAGCTTATCTAAAATATAGCTGCCTAAAGTTTATCCTTTAATATTTAAGATTTCATAAAATAAAAATATATTTTTAATCTTTTAGATAAGTGTTTTAGATTGGCTGGTAGTGGTATGTCTGATGGTACCCAGGCTGCAATACCTATCGGACGTACCAACCAATCGAAAAAACTTAAAAAATAATAAAAAAAATTTATTTGTAAAATCCTAAATCGTAAAAGATAAACCGTTGTGTTTCGGATTGGCTGGTATGTAGAGAGGTACTTTGCATAGTATTTTCCTATATAATATTATATAATTGACCTATGCTAAGCCGCTTGATAAAATAAATTAATCAAAAATTAATTTTGTATTTTAGTTGCAATTTTGCAGTACTCAATAATTAGAAGTTGATCAGACCGGCATGGACATGCACTCTCATCCTGGATATAGTAAGCTCACGAGTCACGAGCCAATCTTATCATGTCCACTATATCCATAAACAACTAAACCTTGGAGAAGACAGCATCTCAGAGCAATAAAACAAAAGAACCAACTTATATAGAAAGCAACAGCTGCTTAAATTCATCGTCTCTCTCTCGTCCATTAATATTCCAATTCTACAGATAGGAACTAAACACAAACAGAACGTAGCGTGTGACCTGTAAGAAATATTGCCCCCTCCTGTCTTTTAAAGGCTGGCTGGCTAAATGGGAACCTGCTCTTGTACCAGTTTAGTTACCACATCTCTCAAATGCTCTGACGAGGTTGGATCGTGGCGGGCCATCCATACTGGGGCTGTGTCTTCCCCTCTGAACACGGCCAGAACTCGGCTTTCTTCACCTTGGAGATGCTTTCGAGGACCACTACTGGCGACACATGCCCCATCACAGTCACCCTCTTCGATTCCAAATCAATGCTGAACGATGTCACTCCTGCAAGTTTTTTTTTTCTCATCCAGGAAATAATAGAGTAAGCAGTTGCTGTAAGTACTATAAAGGTTGTAAACTATGTTCTGAAAAAATGTGTTTAGCTAGCTCCAATAGCCTTAAGAGTACTGCAAGCATATATTGTATTCAAATATTGAAGAGTTGTTGTAATGAGAAGATGATACAAGAAAAAGGAAGATATATGATCATCAAGAGGTGGGATTAAATACCTTCCATCTTAGACAAATGCTTCTTCACTTTCCCTGCGCATCCTTGACAGTGGAGAGAAACTCTCATAACAACCACCTGTTCAACAAACCAGGAAGCTGCTGAGAGAAAGAGTGAACAAAACAACCAGCAATTAATAGATTGGTCCCCTCCACACGCACGTTCAATTCCTTTTGTGCACCAATTAAGTGTCACAGTTGATATATTATATTTCATGAAAAAAGATTTCTCAAACCGAGTCGTGCCTGTAATAGACCTAATGGTGCTTGAATAATTGATCATTACTACAGGGTTTTTGGCATTTAAACCAGTTGAAGAGATTCTAATTAATGTCTCACTTCCATTCTGAGCCAGAGCATCTTCCTCACATGCTACTCTGTTTATGTGTGTGTAAGAGAGAGAGAGAGAGAGAGAGAGAGAGAGAGAGAGAGAGAGAGAGAGAGAGAGAGAGAGAGAGAGAGAGAGAGAGAGAGAGAGAGAGAGAGAGAGAGAGAGAGAGAAGGAGAGAGAAGAAGAGAGAGAAAGAGAGAGAGAGAGAGAGAAAGAGAGAGAGAGAGAGAGAGAGAGAGAGAGGGAGAGAGAGATAGAGAGAGAGAGAGAAGAGAGAGAGAGAGAGAGGTTAGAGAGAAGAGAAGAGAGAGAGAGAGAGAAGGTTAGAGAGAGAAAGAGAGAGAAGGTTAGAGAGAGAAAGAGAGAGAAGGTTAGAGAGAGAAAGAGAGAGAAGGTTAGAGAGAGAAAGAGAGAGAGAGAGAGAAGAGTTGAGAGAGAAAGAGAGAAGAGAGTTAGAGAGAGAGAGAGAAGGCTAGAGAGAGAAAGAGAGAGAGAGAGAGAGAGAGAGAGAGAGATAGAGAGAGAAAATGAGAGAGAGAAGAGAGAGAAGGTTAGAGAGAGAGAGAGAAAGAGAGATAAGGTTAGAGAGAGACATAAGGTTAGAGAGAGAGAAAGAAAGAGAGAATTAGAGAGAGAAAGAGAGAGAAGAGAATTTCGACTTTTAAACTGAGAGAAGCATCAGAGAGAGAGAGAGAAGCAGACAAACCCCATTTTGTCAACTTTGCAGGCAAATCGACTTTTAAACTGAGAGAAGCACAGAAGCAGACAAACCCCATTTTGTCAACTTTGCAGGCAAATCGAATGGAGTTTACGCTTTACCCTTTACGGTCGATCATCATCATGGTAAAAAAAACATCACGAAAGAAACAAGCCCAGTAGTACTTTTTTTTTCATGAGATCAGAGCACGAACAAATAAAAAAGAGAAGAAATCACTGCAGCAAACGAAAATTCTCCTCAAATCACAAGGCGACATGGCCAAACCGAATTAGACGATCGACGATCTGAAAATTCCATTTTCCATTTATTTTCCCGATGCAGTAGTACTTGTAATTGGAATCCCGCCCGTGATCATCACGACGAGAGATTCGCGTAGCGTCTATCATGAGTATAGTTAATTACCTGAAACACATTGTCGGAAGAAGGCAATGAAGGGACGTCGTCGTTGCTGCGAATCTCCGAAGACACGGCACGATCTCGGTGCCGGATTACTCTCCGGGAGGAGGATCTCCTTTCACCGGCGGCGGCGGCGGCGAACCTGTGAGACTCCAGGCCGAAACGCGAGTACTTCCGGTCGAGGAGCTTGGCGTGGTCGACGGCGTAACCCCGGTCCGGCGGCCTCCTGCAAGGGACGATCACCGACCTCGTGTCGCCGGTCATGCACACCGCCGTCGACGCCTGAGAGTGGCAGCTCAACCTGTTCATCTTCATCACGAGTCCGCTTTCTTCACCGAATTACCAAATAACATACACGAAAGAAGAAAAAAAAGGAACACCCAGAAAAAAGGAACACCTAAAAAAAAAAAGAACACCCAGAAAAAGAAGAAGATCCGACGGAAGAGAGAGCCGAAGATCCAAGAAGAAAAGAAGAAGAAGAAGAAGCCGAGGAGGAGGAAGAGAGAGCATGCAGGCTTTATGGTCGAGCTAACCACGGAGAGACGCGGAGTGACGAAATTACGAAAACAGCCCTCCACCCGAAAAAATGTGAAAATGACGGTCAAAATGGAGACTTCCGTTTAACGGAATATCAACAGACCCGAGGATTCTGACTCCGTAGCCCAAACAGAGCAAAAGAGAGTGGAGAGGGAGAGCAAACGTCGCCAAATTGAACCTCGTCCAGGGGTATTCCAGTCATTATGCAAACAGTCCGATACGTCACGCGCGTGTCACGTGCCCTCCACCGCTTGTATACGTGTCGAAGAGAGAAATAAACTCAGTGGCAGTTATGTAAATTTAGCGCTCTGGATCGGAAGCGCTTCAACGTTCTTGTTTAGTTTCTTAATTATCGCTGAAAATTATGATTAGAGACTTAATTGCGAAAAGTTAACGTAAACGACCGCTTAGTTAGAAGTCAATATAACGTTTCTTTCTTCCCCTATGGCTATAATATGTGCCATGAAGCAAAATAACTTTTATTTACGTTATATGGGATTTTGGGAGTTAGCGTGGGGCATTATGGTACTTCCACGAGGGGATGGGGCCCCTGGAGCATTATCTCACGGCTGACACATTCTGGGAGAAGGGACCCACGGCCATCCCAATCATTTAAGCAGGTAGATGTTGGATAGGGCCCTCTACGGAAGGCTGCAACAAAAGGGGAGGTGAAGTGAACTCCCCATGCGTCAATGAATGTCGGGAGGAGTGGGAGGAGAAAAGGACGGGGATAATCGCGTTACGTTTTGATGGGCCTCGGTGTCCCTGGCCTACCAAGTTTCCTCTGATCAAACCTGAGATGAATCTTTAGGGGAGTTCGATTGCTAATTACTTGTTACTGTCGAGGGTAAATGGGGGACATATTAAATACCGTTATTTAACTTGGGGCTATGGATCTGTCATAGAAGCTGATACCGATGTGCTTCTATGAAGCTTCCGAAGGTGTAAAGAACCAAATATTGTTCAATCCATTGTTCGTTCTATTATAACTCAAAGCTTGTTGATGTATCTAGGAATTCCACATCTCATTCTAATTCTCAATCTAACTCACAAATTTTAACTTCCTTGTGATATTGTTCAATTAATAAAACGGTGAATTCTCAATGAGTGAAGCATGTGGCCGTTGATGTGTTTATCCAAACATCAAAAGATAACTTCCGGAAATCCCACTGATTGACATAATCCTACGTCCCACTAGTTGAATTGACAATTTTTTTTTTGATTCCGTAGAGTTTCACCTGGGGCACCTACTCTACTCCAACCTAAAACTTCCTCATCTCCTGAGTTTAGATTAGTTAAATTTCGATATGTACATAGGGTTTTGCTCCTGTTTTTTTTTTTTTTTTTTGTGTGGAGGTTGTAAGCACAAGTCGGAGTCCATACAAAAAACCGCAACATTGAGAGACAAAGTGAAGGAGTTGAAAGAGAAAGAAGGTATCACACATAGGAGTTAGCAATTAGAGGGAGAATGAAGCTATAACACAGAGGGAGATGACAATTATGAGGGAGCAAATCGCCATACTAAGCACAATCACATTAACAACAAAATAATGTAAGTATGTTATGACTTTCTTATTACCTAATTATGGCAGGTGATGATCAAAACAATTATAATGCTAATTGTTTTCTTAACTTGTGTTTGCTGGCGATGATCATGAATATGTTAATGCTGATAAAGATGTTTGAGTTAGGGGCTTTTAAAGATTGCCATGTTTTGTGCAGCTTAACTAGTATCATTAACCATTTTTTTCAACTTTTGCAAGCTTAAACTATTTTTGCATAGTCAAACTTTTCTTTGGTATAAAGGGATCTATTGATACATGTTTAATTGTAATCAACTTCAGTTATTGTGTGATTACAAATATGATTTCAATAAGATAATTTATTATGCTGCAGCAAATTTTTGTTTATCTTGAATTTTTCTATTGTTTGAGTAAATGATTGATGCAACATATGTAGGTTAGAATAGACATCAAAGCAAGAGAATTTTTATAAAAAACTTAATTATAATTACTGGCAATTAAAAACCCTCTAGTAAACTATTTTAAAAAACAATGCACCGGCGGTTGTAAAACCACCGGTAAATTTCTTATTTAACGAAAAAAACATTTTCACCTGTGGATTGGAAACCGATAGTAAGTAATAAGACGTATTTGTCACCGACGATTAATTTATCGCCAGTGATTCGGCCAGTAAGTTATCAACGCTATTTATCGCCGGTACATTACCGGCGGTTTTTTACCATCGCTTCGCCACCGGTAGAGCGCCTGCCAACACTCTTATCAGTGGCGGAAAATTTACCGCTGGTAAACTTGTTACCAGTGGTTTTAAGGTCTCTACCGGCAGTTTTTCAACCCCCGGTAAGAGCCGATTTTCTGGTAGTGATAGAGTTGTGAAAAGAAAACACAAGCATTACCTCTTACTATCGAATCATAGCTTTTCCAATCTGGTCTTCTTAAACATGTCTGGGGTGAAGCATGGTTGCATGCATTGTTTCTCATAAACATATTGCCAACTAAATTGTTATCTTGACAATCAAATTTGAGGTCGAAGACGACATGGTCTATGTTTGGGACAGAAATAGTTGGTTTGTTGGGGGTCACCTTATGAAAGTGTTTAAGTGGTTTTTGACCTTCGTTCTATTCAAGGAGCAGCCATCTTTTGCCACAATATGGATCTCTCTGCTAGTGTTTTTCCTGGAAGAGCTCCTGTCTCCAATAACAGGCATTGACAGTCCTACAAGGAATTTCTCTCGAACAAACGTGGTGAGGGTGTGCGTCTAGGTTGATCTCCTCAAGGACGTTCTTCGATTGGTCTGGGGTGGGGACAGAGAAGGAGGCTTCTGGCAAGATCTCTTCTATGAGAGGTTGCCTCACTATCGTGCTGATTGTAGGCAACAATGGTACTCAACCAAATCTTGCAAAGCCAGTCGAAGCCAATATTCTCAGAGTAAAACTATGAAACAGATGAAAGCCAACATCTAAAGTCCAAATTCCCAAACCAGAGTGGAGAAACGCTAGTAGGAATACTTTAGTAAGACCAAGCAGGCTCAAATTCCTCCAATTATTGAAGATGAAAATGAAGAAGAGAGTGATTGGGCCAGGCGAGAGGATTCATATCAATTCAAGGGGAAGGGAAAGGAAGTAGTGGAGAGTAGTGCAATATCAGAGCCTTCGGTTCCACTAATATCACTTGGTGGATGCTCTTGCGGAGAAGAGAGAGGAGAGCACACTAATGCGGGTACGAGTGAACCGGTCGTCGTATTAGCAGAGGACCCAAATGATCTCACAGACAGAGACCCACCTCCAAGGAAGTAATCTACTGCATCTCTCCTTCATGTAGTAGAACAAAAATTAGCTCCCTTGTCTCAAGAGGGAAACAAAATAGGCAAATTAATTGGATATAAAATTACAATTCGAAATCTTTTTGTATAATTTCTTCTTAATTCTTGATTGATGCAGAAAGAAACCCACCTCAAAAACAAGGCCAATCTTCTTTTGGAAGATGAAATAGAAGGAAAGTATTCCACACGTGGAGTTGAGGCCCTTGAGGTCTCCGACGTCGGTGATGAAATACAAATATTCAGAGTCTTTTTATGGCCACTCTAGGACAGTGGGAATTTGTCCAGCAAGGCATCAGGTAGGAACATGTCACAAACTTTATACCATTCACTTAGAATTTTTATAATTATGTTCTCAAATTCAAGAAATTGTTCCATGATAGGTTTGTCATCAACTATATCGTATCGCATCAATTCTCTGTCTATGTATTTGTTATTTACAATTTCATCTGCTCTATATTTTAACTCCAAAATTTTCCAAATCTCTTTGGCCGATTTAAGATCAAAAAATAGGTCAAAATATTTATCTGACAAGTGATTTATTAAATGCCCCTTATAATTTTATTGTCCTGTTCAAATTTGGCCTTCGCCTCTGAATCTGATAATTTTGTCTGAGCTGAAGGAGGTGTAAATTGAGGAGTACCTGGGGTATCAGTAGATGTGCCAATCACGTTTGTCTCAGGAGGACAGTCTTTGAACAACACATAGTCTACTTTGTGTTGTTAAAAAAATATCAAAAGTTTTTGAGACAACCTTTTATAATTTGTCCCTTCAAAAGGACTTTTTTAGATAGGTCTAATAGTGCTTTGTTAAGAGCAGTAACACTCATTGGATTATTCATTTCTAAATATAAAGTCTTTAAACTTTAGCACCCACTAGGTAAGAAAGAACCTAATTAGAGAGTGAACCAATCAGAGATTTATTAACCACAATAAAAGTTAGACTATATAAAACCATATTGACTTGTTCCAAAACAATCTTGCAGAAAAATTCTTAGTACAACAAAGCATAAACTACATAAATAATTCAGTTGAATAACCAGGAATTATAAACAGTGCTGGAAAACCAAATTTGAAAAAAAATCAGTATTCAATTAAATGCAGCACTTAAATAAACAGTACGAAATTTAGTCAATTTCCTAAACAATATGACATTCAATTATATGCAACACTTAATTGTAATATGAAAAATCAGTCATAATCTTAAACAGTACGGATTTCAGTCTTTATGCTACACCTAAACAAATCTGAATTTCTTACTATGATTAAGATATATTTAAACACTCATGCTCCTAAATAGTATGTTTCAGTCTTTAAATTGTTAGGATAAATCTTATGTCGTATCTAATGACACGATTGGATCCGATTATTGGATCTGGACCTGACTCCCACTTAATGGGTTTAACCACTGTGGGGATGCACACACGTGCGTGGCATTTTTCTTCCACTACCTGCACTTTCGGAAGAAGAGTTGGGGCGAGAAAGATTATCCTAGTGGGTCTCTTGTGCAATATTTAGTCTAAACCGGCCCCCTTACTTTGGTACAACTAATGTTTTAAAACCGAACCAACCCGACCGGTTCGATCGGGTTCAAACGGAACCGGGGATTTGAACGGTCCGGTTTGCTCAAAAACTCGGAAATGGTAAAAAACCGGTTGACTAGCCAATTTTAGTAGTTCAACTGCTGAACTGTTGGACCAGACCGGACCGGTCAAAGCTGTTTAGTTACCTCTTTAGTATTTTTAATATTTTTTGTATTTTGAAACTTGTTTTTTGTATATATAAATATTATTATGCATTTGTTTAATGCGATAAAAATCATACCGGTTGAACCGGATGAACCCTAATCGGAAGCTCCACCGGTTCGATCACTGGTTCGGTTTTAAAACACTATGTACAACATCAGAATTTATGATGTCTTCTTCGATGAAACAAATACCTTTCATGTCCTGATTAATCGGAATGAAGTTTCTTATTTTTCTTCATCTTTTCCAATTTCTACTTTGTTGAGTGTAATTGTATGATCTCTCACTAATTACGATGGTCACACTGCTTTTTGAATATTAGTACCATAATGACCTTTCACTTCTCAATGTACTACCAATATTAGTACCTGAATTACTGCTGAGTGAAACAATATCAGGATCTAAATTAACAGCTCATTAGCTTCTACCTAAAATTGTTGAAGGCCAAAATGTATACTTGTTCTAATGAAACATCGAATTAAGGTTTAATCATTGGTCTAATCCCGTGGAACCGGGTTTACCTTACAAAAGTTCTTATTGGTTTGATGACCAATTCAGTTTTTAAAACATTGCCATGGTGATTTAAATATACATATTTTAATGAGTATTTTAAAAATCTAATGGACTATCAATTTTAATTACATATATCTACTTTTTTATTGAAACAAATGTGGACACATTCGTATTAGGAATATGTCTTGCACTTTATTTAAGTTCTTACATTTATTTGAATTAAGACATCAGTAGGCTAATCCCATTTTTAATATAGTCATCCATGAACTGGTTTTTCAAAAATTTAGGAATATGATATTCCCAGATGCTGATATATTTACTTAGCTATGTCATTTTCTTTGCCTTCTCTTGTATTTGCTCTTAATCAACGAAAATGATAGAATTCATTGGGTGTGACCTAACCGACTAGTCCCAAGATAAAGGGGTTTCAATTTGAAGTTTCTCTGAACCTGACCCATGTCGAATGGTACCTTGTCAAAACCCCTTAGCAAAATCCTTTTTGACTAGGTTTAGTGAAAGGGTAGGTTCAATTAGTATAATATTGATCATGTTTTATCATCTATTTTTTGTTTATGATGTATAAGTTTTCCTTAAGAATAATGCAAGGTCTACTATAAGTACCTTCTAAGGTGCAATCACATAAAGTTAGCATCCACGTTGGAAAAATAGGTACTTTACAATCTATATTGATTCAATGCACACAATTTGGAATGTTGAATGGTTGAGAAATGATTCCATAATTTTGCTCATTCTCTCTCACCTAAAAGTTGGGGAGTCAGGAGTTATGGGAGGAGCAGGGTAGGAAGAACGATGGCGAAAGAATGTAGGGATGAAGAAGAAATCGAGAAGATCTTCAGTAAAATATCGAAGCTTAGATTAAAGGAGGAGAAACACGAGAAATCAAGGAAAGAAATCCAAGGAGACCAATATCACATACAGGCAGCAGCATGGGGAGTTGAAAACTTCAAACTACTCGTAGACACTTTATGCGAAAACTCGCAAACCTTTATCTATTTTCACACCAACAAAAGGGATGTGATTCTACTACAGCTAAAGTAACTCTATTTACACTAGACATCACAAAGATAAGTCTGTTTGCGGTAGTCCCCACAGTGGAAAAAAATCATAAAAATCCTTTAATACCCATAAAAAATGGAACAAAAAAGGGACTCAAACAAAACATACACTACTTACCCCAGAAAACAACCTTGGTGCTTCAAAATTTGGGGATAAGTCTTATTTTGGGCAAACAAACCAAGCCCGATCGAAGAGCTACAAGAAGCAACATACACCAAATAATGGGATACATGCATACTCAATCCATAGGATAATACACACACGAGTATACATCACACAAATTCGGATGGCGGACGAAAACGAAAGTGGGAGCGAAGAACGGTAGGAAAAAGAACATCCAGGCGGCCGGAAACGAAGATTGGAGAAGCAAAGCGCCGCCCAGAGGACCGGATACCCACCAGAGATAGGGAAGGATACCTGCTCAATGGATACTTCCAGTCCACAACTCCCGAACCAAGGATGACATGATAGAAAGAAAGGGAGGCAGCAAACATGCCAAGATCAAAACCCGGGGTAAGGCTGAAATGACAAGTACCTTTCCTGCCCCCTCTTATGGATCTGTTTATCCCGTTGTGTATCTTTTGAATCACCTTTCTAGAGTTAATTTTAAAATAACAATCTCCAAAAACCAAATCATGATGGTACTAGTACCCTCCTGAGGTGTGCCAAAAATATTACACCCTAGGGTGAAAAGTCCCTTATCGACATGCAGCCGTGGATTTATGCTTGGTAAAATTACTAGGCTAGCCATAAATGAGACCTCGAGATTTGCTAAGCATAAGGAAACACTTAAACTCCTCAAGACACCAGAGAACATAGATACCAAAACCTCAAAGCTTCAGCACCCTTCGGAGAAAAGAATAGAAGCTCTTTTCTCTTTAGACCCTACCCAGTTTCCTTACAGCAAAACAGGTCGTCTAGAATGGAGAAGGAATCGAAGAATGCTCTCCGACTCCCTATCACACCAAATGAAGAAGAAACCAACATGATCCCACTAAGACGGCAATGCCCTCCTGTGGCTAGGCACCCCATAGCATCCAAAGAAACCCCTACCAGGTGCAGCTCAACGATTCTGAGGAAAGCCATGCCATGGAGGGATAGATGACCTGTCTAGCAGAATACGTGCATAAGGTTACCATATCTAGAGCGTGTACGAAAAAGGGTATGGCTCGAGTTTAGCATACCTTAGTTGGTACCTTCATCACCAAAGTCCCCCACCTCTGGGTGCAATAGCCACTATCATATAGAATATCCTTCGTCAACTAGGAGAGCCAGAACCGACTGTTGCAGTCTACCCACTGAAAAGAGGATATCATTCCATTGTTCTTCCCACAGCACAAGCATGTGAAGCCTTACTAGTTCACGGACCGATCAAAATACGGGAGTCTTACCTTCATCTATTCCGTTGGCCCGAGGACTTCCACATGGAAAACTATCTATTCAAGTAGGCCCCGCCCGGGGTAAGCTCCCTTTCCATCTATACCAGGATGAAGCCTTTAAGGAAGTCGTTCACCAGCTCAGAAACTACATGTGCATGGATGCCGAAACTGCCTTCAACCCATGCAGTAGACACTACGCTCGTGTGAAAGTTTGCGTCAACGTTGAGGACGCAGAAAGAAAAGGAGCGATTGTAGTAACTCAGGAGGGCAAGTTTTACGAGCAGTATACAGTTGAGGGTCACCTAAAAATCTGCACTGAGTGCAGAAGATGAGGACATGATACTAAGGAATGTGGAGGTCGGGCCCTACCACAGAGCGCCCAACCTATTTAAGGAAGCGAAGAAATAGGTGACAGCCAAAACGAAAGCTGGATGACAGTGTAGGTTAAAAATAATAGCCGAAAAAAGAAACCCGTAAATGAGAGATACAAAGGAAATGTTCAGAAACAGGTCACGGGAAATCGCTACTCTCAAGCTCTTCTGAACTCAACGATATTAGGAAATAAAAAACTCTATACCCCCTCCCGGCGCCAATCACCTAATACCACCCTTTTGCACCAACCCAACCCAGTGATCATCCCAACTCAATCTAGCCAGAAATACCATGAAACGATGGAAAGCAAACAACTCCAATAGGAAAATCTGCAAGTAGCTTGCATAAAGGGAAGAATGTTGGGAAGAAGAGGCCTGCAGAGGCTTTGATCAGTAAGGATGCAACAACTACACCAGTAGCAGATGCACCCAAAAAACTCCAGAGAAAAGTAACGGAAGCACCACTTCTTCCGGCCCAGTCGTTAGGTATGTACGTTGTGACCCTCAAAGATGTTTGTTATGACTGTTATCCTCGTATGGAACATCCGAGGAGCACATAGTTCCTCGGCACAGAAAGCATTGGACACAATGCTAAGAATACACACACCAGATATAATCTACTTATTAGAGATGAAGTCTTCCTCTCTTATACGTCACCAAACCTTTAATTGGTTTAACCAGAAATACCATGCCTCCATGGCAATCCCCTCTGAGGGATGAGCGGCGGCCAGTGGCTGTTTTGGTCTAGCAACCACAAATTAGATATCCTAAGCACAACATCACATCTTATACACTACAAAATACATCCAAATATAGGAAAGAAGATGCTAATAACTTTCACCTACCTACCTCCTCAGCCTCCTAGGTAGACTAGAGCCCTTGACGAGCGTAAAAAATCAGACACCCATCATCATCTCTAGCCATGATTATTGGAGACTTTAATACCGCCCTAGGACCGGACCGAGTGAAAAGTACTTTGAAGAAAACACCCTACACAGGCCAAACAAGGCTTTTATGGACTACATTGCTGATAATGGTTGGAATGACATAGGCTATGTAGGTACTCATTTTACTTGGACAAACGAACGTAATAAAGAAATTCTGGTTATGGCAACGCTAGACAGAGGCTTGGTTAATGGAGCTTGGCTTCATAGTTGGCCAAACCCTACCCTGACTACCCTTCCTAGGATAAGATCCAGTCACTCCCCAATGCTATTCACCAAACGACACTTAGACAAACCAAAGAAGCAACCCTTTAAGTACCAGGCCATGTGGAGGGAAGGTGGAGGTTATGAAGATATTGTTCTGGCTACCTCGAACAGTATCAAATGCTAATTACGATCTTGATTTAAAACTAAGCCTATATCCACGCTGTGACTTTTGAGATCCCAATTCATGATAAAAAAGATAACACCTAAAAAGAGTTCCGTTGAAAGTTCTTTTTTTTAAGAGATTGATTCCTATGGACTTAATACACTGCTGCATTGATTTACTTTTCCGTATGAAACTGGGAAACACATTAAGATAGAAATTAACGGTTCAGATTTAGGATCAGCGGACCCATCTCACTAGCTATAAAAGAGACCGGAGCTTCGATCGATCGACGCTTGCGCCGGCAGGCAAACCTCTTGACAGGCCGAGATCGGCGCAGCTTCGGCCATGGAACTTCTCCGTCCGGAAGCTTCTCCGACCGACCCCCTCTCCTCCGGCCTCTCGCCGCCGCACGAGATTCAGACCCTGCAAGACCTCGCCGCCCGCGGCTCTTGGCGGGCGCTCGTCGACAAGGTCGCCCTCAACCGCGGCCTCGGCGTCCTCTCCAAGCCCCACGAGCACCTCGTCTACCTAGTCTTCAATGTCCTCGCCCTCGTCAAGCTCCGCAGGTACACCGACGCCGCCGCCGAGCTCTCTTCCCTCGATGCCCTCGACTCCGACTCGTACCGCTACGAGTCCCACCCGCAGCACTACGGCACGCTCGCTGGATCCATGGTCCCCTTCGCCCTCCGCTTCCTCCAGGCTTATCTTCCTCACTACCTGAACGACCGGACCGATGCCATCGATCGTCTGTATTCCCTTCTGGCTTTCGTTCGAGGTAAATTCGGAAGAAAAGGGGACGATGATGACCCGGGAAAGGGTTCGGGTAACGATTCCGTTTGGAGAAAGAGGGAGCTTTTCTTGATCAACACCATTGTTGCGGTTCACTTGGCGAACAAGGACTTTGGGGTCTGCCTGCAATTGATTTCCGACCTACTCCGTCGCGATCCGTCGGACCCAGATCTCCTTTCCAAGCTCGGACTGATCCAGTTGCAGATTGGGGACATAGACGGCGCGCGGAAGACGTTCGCTCGGGTCGAGAGCGTCGTTGAGGAGAGCAGCGAGGTGAAATTGAGGAATTTGGTGAATCGGAATAAGGCGCTCGTTTATCTGGTGGGGAAAGACTATGTTTCCGCGGTGAGGGAGTATGAAATGTGCCTGGAGAGGGATGAAACAGACGTGGTGGCGGTCAACAATAAGGGTTTGTGTTTGATGTATTTGAGGGATTTGTCTGATGCGATCAAGGTCTTGGAGAGCTCCTTGGAACGGGTACCAACGGTGGCTTTGAACGAGACACTGGTTGTGAATTTGTGTAGTATGTATGAATTAGCTTATGTGAACCATTCTGATGTTAAGAAAACTCTCAGCAATTGGATTGCCCAGGTTGCTCCGGACGATTTTGATGCGTCTTGTACTCGGAGTTGAGGTATTCTAATCGACATTTAGTCAATGTTACTTTTATCAATTCTCTTGTTCACTTCTTTCTGTGGATTTTTCTGTTGCACTTTAGCCGTGGGGTGCTGTTTTGCTGGTGTTCCTTTACTTGGACTCTGCAACAAAACACGGGGTGCTGTTTTGCTGGTTTCTTTACTTGCACTCTGCAACACAACATTCTCTTTTGCTTGTGAAATACCACTGTCTTTTTTGTTGCTTAAACCTGCAAGTCAGCTACCATAGGTTGAAGAAGGGCCACAGACAATTCAATTTTGCAGTTTGATGTCCATTTCCAGGTTGAAGATTTGACACTCCTCACGTAATTCCTTCTGGCATTCTTTTGCTTGTGGGTAAGCAGTGGTGGCTATTGTTTTCTTACTCAGCAAAATGCTGCTTGTTCTATATTGAACCTCAAAAAACACTACATTTCATTATCCTCCTTTCAGGGGAAAAAAAAAAGTAAAAAACAAGAAATTGGAGAAAGAAGGTAATTGTAGCTGAACCAAGCGAATTTGGGATAATGCTCTGATGACAATGGAGCCAGGGGACTGACCCCAATTTGTAAAGATAAAAGTTCTATAGGAGTTTTCATCTGGGTTTTCAGTCAAAACTTATGATTGCTTTTAGCCTTGTATGTTAGCTAATTTTGTGTATTTCTTGTGGTCTATGAAATGATCATTTAAATTGGAGGTTAACGTATTTTACATTTCTTGCTTTAACAGAATTCTTTAAAAATGAAAACATTCTGAAATCAGAGCCTCAGCGCCCGTTACAACGTGCAGAATGCAGGTGTAATTGCACTGGATGTTAAGATGGGGTTTCTATTGCCAAATTAGTATTCTTAAAAAAATTCTCAGGGGACTTTCACGATGCTCAAGTTCACTGCAATGTCTTGTTAGCGTCTGTCAATGATTTATGAAAAGAATGTCACACCAATATATATATGGACGGTAACAGCCATTTCTTAAGCGTTTTTGAAATCAACCATCAAACTTTATATATGTTTTATCAGGTAAGGTGCGCTTTAGCACACTAAAAATGGGAAGCTAAGCACCGACATAGTCCTTTCTCTTATCATTCAGCTACTGATCATTGAATGTATGAGAGATCTATACTTAATATTAATGGTGAACACTTTTGTTTGTTCAATAAGGGTTGGTTTTATATGAGTGATGCAAAATTAATCAATTACATAGAACTTTTACCATATAGGGATGGTTCCAAGTTGGGTTACGTTAGGGATAGTTCCAAATTAGGCACAACTCAAAGAGATCCTCTACAAGACCCCTTGGGGAAATAAGTTCCTTTCTTATGGTATTTTAAATTTCTATAAAACTTTCACATGAAATGAATAAATACATGAAAATTAATTTGGCAGTAAGCTGTAAACTCTAACAGAAAAATTTGATAGTATGCATATCACCACTCTAAAGGCATTTACCTTTTTTTACATAAGGGTTCATGAGTGTTGATTAATAATATCTAATCTTATTTTGGTGGTGTCTTATACACAAAATGGGGAGTTTCAGGTCAAGTGCCACCTTTGTAAGAGTGAAAGATATGAACCATATTGTGAATAATTAACATTACTTTCATAACAACAAAGTACTCTTTATACTATAATAAACATGTCTTATCGTCAGGTATAAAGATACTCAGATGGGTCTGATACATATTGTATGTATAAGGTTAAGGTTAATCACAGTCAGTTTTACCGTCTTTGAAATTTCCATGTTCCAACGTTCTCTGGACTTTCATCACCAATCCAATTTTTTCCCACCCATCACGGTGTACAAGAAGTCCCTCTCGCCGCCAACCAGTGGACGATATTGCTTTGAGTTCTTACTCCGCAACCGACCCGGATCCTTTCTCTGCTGTTTTGCTGGTTCCTTTACTTGCACTCTGCAACACAACATTCTGTTTTGCTTATAAAAAACCAGTGTCTTTTTGTTGCTTAAACCTGTTAGTTTGGTACCATAGGTTGAAGAAGGGCCGTAGCCAATTCAATTTTACAGTTTGATGTCCGTTTTGAGGTTGAAGATATGACACTTTCACGTATTCCTTCTGGCATTCTTTTGCTTGTGGGTAAGCAGCGGTGGCTATTGTTTCTTACTCAGCATTATGCTGCTTGTTCTATATTGAACCTCAAAATACACTACTGCTTTTCATTATCCTCCGTTTAGAAAAAAAAGAAACACAGGGAGGAAGACAGTCGTTCGTATTTTGAAGGAAAATAGAGAAAGAAGGTAATTGTAGCTGAACCAAGTGAATTTGGGATGATGCTCTGATGACAATGGACTCAGGGGACAGACCCAATTTGTAAAGATAAAAGTTCTATAGGAGTTTTCATGTGGGTTTATAGTCAGAACTTGTAATTTTTTTAGCCTTGTAAGTAAGGTAATTTTGTGAGGAATGCGTATTTCTTGTGGTCTATGAAGTGATCATTTAAATTGGAGGTTAAGGTATTTTACATTTCTTGCTTATACAAAAATTTTTAAAATGAAAACGTTCTGAAATCAGAGCCTCAGCGCCTGTTACAACGTTCAGAATCCAGGTCAATGATTTATGAAAAGAAGGCCACACCCATTTATATATGGACAGTAACAGCCATTTCTTAAGCGTTTTCCAAATCAGCTATCAAACTTTATATATGTTTTATCAGGTAAGGTGCACTCTAACGCACTACAAAAATGGGAAGCTAAGCACAGACAGTCCTTTCTCTTATCATTCAGCTACTGATCATTGAATGGTTTCATACGAGTGATGCGACATTAATCAATTACAGAGAATTTTATCACTTCAGAACAAGGCGGTTTACCTCCGGAGCATAAATCTCATCAACAAAAAAATATCTAATATATCTAATTCCAAACTAGGCACAACTGAAAGAGACATCCTCTACAAGACCCCATGGGAAATAAGTTCCTTTCTTATGATATTTTAAACTTCTATAAAACTTTTACATGAAAATCAATAAAGACACTTACCTTTTTATCATTAGGATTTATTAGTGTAGATTAATAATTTCTAATGTTATTTTGATGGTGTGTGTCTTATACTCAATTGGGGAGTTCCAGGTCTAAGTACCACCTTTGTAAGAGATTGAAAGATATGAACCATATTGTGAATGGTCCATGAATATATAGATGAATAAGACGTAACATGACTTTTATAACAACAAAGTAATCTTTATGCTATAATAAACATGTCTTATCGTCAGGTATAAAGATACTTAGATGAGGCTGATACATATTGTATGCATAAGGTTAAGGTTAATTACAGTCAGTTTTGCCGTCTTTGAAATTTCCATGTTCCAACGTTCTGTGGACTTTCATCACCAATCCAATTTTTTTCCCACCCACCACTGTGTACAAGAAGTCCCTCTCGCCGCCTGCCAATGGACGATAATGCTTTGAGTTCTTACTCCGTAGCCGACCCGGATCCTTTCTCTGCGACGACCCAGTTCCTAACATGCAAGCTCTGATCTCTGGCTCCTCCGCCGCCGGCGTCTCTCTCCATTCCCGATTTCAGGAGGGGTCGTCCCGAGTTTCGGGTCCCGATGCCGTCATTTCACTCTCTTTTGCTTCTCAATTTCAGAGATTCTCTTTCAAGTAAGCACCCACTTCACCGTTTTTGCATCAATTAATGTCTGATGCTTACTTTCCTGTACCCATTTTAAGTTCGTTTTATGTTGTTTTTCAGCTTTCCAGTCTTTGGTTTTCTTTTTTCACGCTTGTGAAGATAATTATTTGGAAATTTTCTAGTAGTTTGCGTTTCGCATTTGTGATCAGGTAGAAATGCTGGGTCTTCTTTCAGCTTTCTTGATAGAGAACTAGTTAGTACAGTAATCTTTTCTTTATTTTTCAAATGTTTATGTTGTTGAATAGGATTATTTATTTTAATTTTTTCCAGATACTTATGTTTTTGTTTCTTTCCAATTGAGTTGCATTAGCAGCTGTAACTTTATATGAAGCTCCTCTGCTGCTGTTATGTTCTGCTTTTAGTTTGAGCAGTAAGTGTCTGTTTCAATGTGATATAGATCCCCAGAAAGAAGCCACTACATAAATTGTCATAAAATGGCGGCTGTGATAAAAGGGGACGGGAGCGATGATCCTATAAAGCTGGATACTTCAGTTAGCCCAAGGGTAAATTCACTCAAGCCATCCAAGACGGTGGCTATAACTGACCACGCAACAGCTCTTGTTCAAGCCGGTGTACCTGTGATTAGGTTAGCAGCCGGAGAACCGGATTTTGATACCCCAGCTGTAATTGCTCAGGTATTAGATACTTCGTTCTCCATTTTTTGGGTATCATCGTATAATCAATTGAAAATGTTTTAGAAAATATATTGCACTTTAAGCTCCCCTGGGAGTTCTTTCAATCCCTCTTGTTTTCACTGTTTTCCATTCAAAAGAAAGGATCGTCTTCATTTCCTTCATTTATTTCTGTATTTAGGCTGGGATGAATGCCATTCGTGAAGGATATACAAGGTATACCCCCAATGCTGGTTCTATGGAGCTCCGAACAGCTATCTGCCAGAAGTTGAAGGGTATAATATATGTGATCATATAACCACTTTTTTTTTTTCCAAAGTGTTGGTTCTGCTTGTTGTAAGGGATTCACTTGCTTGCATAAATCTACTGTTGCAGAGGAGAATGGGCTTACATATACTCCTGACCAGATTCTTGTCAGCAATGGTGCTAAGCAGTGCATCTTGCAAGCTGTTCTAGCTGTCTGTTCACGTGGTGACGAGGTGAAGTAATTAAACCACTAAGATTGTCTGTTCACGTGGTGACGAGGTGAAGTAATTAAACCACTAAGATTGTCTGTTCACGTGGTGACGACGTGAAGTAATTAAACCACTAAGATTGTCTGTTCACGTGGTGACGGGGTGCTGAACATTATTTTCATTTCTGTTTGTGTGATGACATTGGTTAAATTCTTCTCGATTTAGATCAATGTTGAGGCATGCGTCAATCTTGTGACTTTTAACTTATATCTGACTGTAGTGTGCTTTTTATTTAGGTCATAATTCCTGCTCCCTACTGGGTTAGTTACCCAGAAATGGCAAAGCTAGCAGATGCTACCCCTGTGTTCATTTCCACACTGATATCCGATAACTTTCTTTTAAACCCAAAGGTTCTGGCTTCCAGAATTTCAGAAAAGTCAAGGTTACTCATCCTGTGTTCTCCAGCCAATCCCACTGGCTCTGTTTATCCTAAAGAACTGCTTGAGGAGATTGCAGAGATTGTTGCAAAGCACCCAAGACTTCTGGTGAGTGATCAAGAAGCTGAAAATTATGTATTAATTAAAAGTAGAGACTAGAGAGAGAGCTTTGTCAGATCATTACTTATCCCGTTTTGTCCTCAGGTATTATCAGACGAGATATATGAGCACATAATTTATCGGCCAGCAACACATACAAGTTTTGCCTCTTTGCCTGGAATGTGGGATAGAACTTTAACTGTTAATGGCTTCTCCAAGGTGATTGACCTTTGGGTTCTACTTTTAGCATCTGTTGTTTAACAATCTAAAATATTTGTTCCTTACAATTTGAAAGTCTAGTAGATGCTTTTTTTTTATTATTTTATTTATTTATTTATTTATATTTATTTTGTTATCGCTCTGAATAGTTATATTCATCCTAAAGTATCTCAGAGCTGATTATGTGTTCGATTCTCATCCCATACGCAGAAGTACATCAAAATGTTTTTGTATATATTTAACATTCATATGGGTCGTGTAGGCTTTTGCCATGACTGGTTGGCGGCTTGGATATCTTGCCGGTCCCAAACATTTTGTTTCTGCTTGTGGGAAGATCCAGAGCCAGGTCAAAGCAAATCCTCCCCGTCACACAAAAGCTTTCATATTTGTCATCTGGGCCTGTAGTTCATTTTTTCTGTTTTCGCGAAAGAAGAAGAGCCTCAACTTGGTCAATCCACAGTTGGACAAAATCTGGTTTAGTTTTATGTTGTTTCTGATGATCAAATTATGTTGTTATCTCCAGTCTACATCAGGTGCGAGCAGTATTTCCCAGAAAGCTGGAGTTGAAGCTCTTGGTCTTGGGTATGCTGGTGGAGAGGCTGTTTCTACCATGGTGAAAGCATTCCAAGAGAGACGAGATTTTTTAATTAAAAGTTTCCGCGAACTAGATGGAGTGAAGATGTCAGAGCCTCAGGTATTTTTTTCAACATGTAAACTTTTTTACCTGGCAAGTTCTCGTTATTGTATGTTGTTCTCTCACTAAACCAAAATCCTTCAACATGGCAGGGGGCATTCTATCTCTTATTAGATTTCAGCTCCTATTATGGTACCCAGGTTGAGGGATTCGGTGCAATAAAGGACTCTGAGTCCCTCTGTCGGTTTTTCCTAGACAAGGCACAGGTACGGACTTAAGGAACCCTTTTTGTTTCTTGGGTGGATGATGTTTTGCCATTTAGATGAATTATGGGAGGAGGCCATGAATGAAGTTTTAAGAATCTAAACACATGCAGGTCGCTCTGGTGCCTGGCGATGCTTTTGGGGATGACAACTGCATACGTATCTCATATGCTGCATCTCTTTCCACATTGCAAGAAGCCATGGAACGAATAAAGCAAGCTCTGCCTCTCCTCAAGCCTGCTGTTGCAGTTTGATTAAGATGTTTGTAAACTTTATGTAACAATTTGTATCATTTTAATTTACAAGGGAAATAAAGTTAGTGCTGTCTAAAAGCAAGCTGCTTGGCAGCCAAGATTATGAAGAATTTAGCAAAAGATCCGTGTTTGAAATTGAGGGTGGCTCTGGTGCCTGGATATGCAATTTTGGAATGTAACTGGCACAGGATCTCATATTATATCTGCATCATCTCTTTCTACAACGCAAGAAGCCATGGAGAGAATAATGCAAGCTTTTCACTCATACCTGTTGAACTTTGATCAAGATATGTTAAGTTAAGATTGTCTTATTTATTCATAAAATAAATCATCTAATTTTTTATGATACAAATTGATTCGTTTTAATGTACTTTATATATATATATATATGTTTCAAACTCCAATGGATCTTATTAACGCTTTTTATAGCGAATAAAACATCAAAGGCAGGGGAACAAGAAAGTTGAAAACAGAATCTACACAATGTTCATGGGCATCTTTCTGTTCAAGTACGTCCATAGATGATCACTAACAGTAAGAACAATTTGAATTCCACACTACATCCAGTCTTCCCAAGTTCTATATTCTTGTAGAATCAGCTACTACCAAGCACAATTGCAATTATAATGTAAAAAATCCAAGAAAACTCAAAAACATCTGACACAGCAACAAATTCAAGAGAGTTTTTTTTTTTTTTTTTTTTGTTTTCCTCCAATATGGAGCTAAGCTTCAGTCTGAAACAGTTGTTTAAGTATGGAGCTAACCTTCAGTAGCGGGAGTTGTCAAACACCCAAGGTTCATGCAGGAAAAGTTCACGACCATTCATCTGTGCTGCTCCTGAGGCTATATCTGCTACCCGTTTCTGCGCTGCCTCTGCTCTTCTGGTAGACTCAGCAGCATCCTGCGTAACAAGAGGGTCGATTAACTGAACAGAAAACCTATATGATTGAAACGAAATTAATACTTCTCTCCTTAAAAGGTTATCACATATTGCCCATAAACCTTGATGGTTTGATGTCAATCGAGGCATAACCAAGAACTTTTGTTCTTACAAGATTTTAGCCTAAAAAAAAAAATATATAAGCAACTCAAAATCTGATCTTTTGGACAGCAGAGAAAACCGAAGGGGGAAGCATATTCGTTAAGCCTAAAGCCTTTAACCCACACATTCAGAGGAGTATATGAATCCCGTGCCCTGCAAGAACTACTATCAACTCTTCCTTGCTGCGGATGTCACGATTTCATCACCCAAGTTGTAGCTTCCTGCATAAATTAAATTCGAACACAACAAAAAAGGCCCTCAAAAGCTTCTGACTTTCTAACGTCTTTAGATTCCTCGGGGCAAAACTTAAGACATGGGGTTTACAGGTACCCAGAAAGAACAGGGCAAGATGCCGCATAGTCATCTTATTACAGAAAATTTATGGATCGCCATTAGAAAACTAAAACTATCCCATTTTTCTCCTGACTTTTCCCGTGCTTTGGAATTGTTACGAGCACCTTTGCTTTAATGACCATAATTTTGAAACAAGGGAATCTATACCTTGTTACGCTTCCAAGAGAGGAACTGGGATGGTGACATTGGAGTCGACCTGGTCACCGCAGCATCTTCCCCACCATCGAGCCTTCGCTTCTCCTCTTCGGCGCCCATTCCTGAACGACGAAGATGATGCACCCAGCTCTTCCGCTACTCTGCTTCTTGAGTCTTTGAGACTTGACCCAAAGCCTCGGACGAGGCGATGTGTGTTGTTGCTTTCGGTCGATACTCAAAGACTCATGTACGGATGTAGCCGATTACCCGTTTTACTCATGTACGGATGTAGCCGATTATCCGTTTTACTTATATACGGATGATTATTAAATTAAATAAAATGAAAATAAAATATTATTATCTGTTTACCGCTCTACCGTTTAATAAACAGACGAAAATATAAATAATTTTTCCGACCCTATTTTACCTGTTTACTGTTTAAATATATTATCTTTTCTTATAGATGACCTTATTATCTTTTCAATATATTTATTATCATTTATTATAAAAATTTGTAGAATTAAAAAGATTAGAGAGAATTTAAATATTTTTATATTTTAGTAATTATTATAAGTCAATATATATTCACTTTGACTCATGGTTTCATAAAGTTATAGTAATAGTCTTAGAGGATAGATCATGTATCGTAAATTCATAATTAACTAATTAAGGTAGTATATATTAATCTAAGATTAAAAAAATTCATTTTTCTTACAAATGTCAATTATTTTTATAAATGTAAATAATTGTCATACAAAAATAAACATATTATAATTCATAATAAAAAATTATACAAAGATAAACATAGTAATTAACAAATACAGAGATGATTTCATCTTATTTAAATTAATTTACATAATTCAAAATTTTTGACCCATAACATATTTGGATAGACATTCCTATCAAGGCATTTCTATCATAACATATACCCTAAATTCTTACTAAATTATAAGTAATATTATTGATTTTAATTACTAGTTACTTCTCTAATTAATTAATATTCTAATTTTGGCTTTCCCTTTATGTTACTATTATTTTAGATCTTTCCTAATTGATTCTTTTCTATTTAATTATTATTCTAATTTCTTATTCTGATTTTCCCTCCCTAGGACCGAGGCGACTCCCTCGGCCATTTAGATTTTAGATTTTTTTTTTTGTGATTTTTATATTTTTTTTATTATTTACCCATTTATTACCCAATTACCTGATTTTCTGGAAGGTAATAAACAGAATAGAATTACACGGAACTATACGGATATAGATGGTAATGGGTACAAGGGTTAAAAAATGTAAACAGTAGACAGAAACCTTCTACTCTTACGGTTTCTTACCTGTTTACATCACTACTCGAATGGCTATGTGGGAAGCGGGCCGGCCGATTCCAATTCACTAGTGGTATAAGTTTACTCAACTGAGTCTACTAAAAAAATTAAAATAATAATAATAATTAATAATAAAGTCTCTAAAACCATTTTTTAAGTTTGTTTGGTGACACATGGGTGAAGTTTTAAAATTTTTTAAAATAGATAAGACCCACCTAATTGTGGACCTTCCCCAACCACACCACAGATTCTGGCCACATAAGACCAGAGATAGAGAAGGTCTATTCCTTGTTCAAAGTGCAAGTAAAATCAGTGTCCATCAACTTAACAAAGTGCTCAACTGTGGACTTGCAGTGTTTGATGAGATTCTCCGAGTCTCTCTCCCTTTTCTTTTAGTGTCATCAAGTTCACCTTGATTTGTGCCCAAACCCATATGCGGATTGAGAAAGAGCCCTTGTGATACGGGCGCGACTTTCCTATGCCTAAGCGCATAGCGTCCATGTGCGGACATGCGCAAGATGGCTCGGCGGGCGGGCGGCGCACATACATGTGCATGGACAACCAACCGACCAGCATGCACGCAGCCAAGCGCGCATGCACAACTTGAACTCACGGATCCGCGGCGAGGCGACACGCATCTACCAAGCACGGATGCGCTTGGGGCTGCTCGCGCGCCCGCAACTCCTTGCATGCATCTACAAGGAGCAATCACATGCATTTGGCGGATGACGTGGCACTTGCATGACGTGGCACACGGTGGCACATGACTAGGGTGGTGATGTGGCAGTGTGAGTTGGCAAGCACACATGGGATAAGTGCTTGCTAGTTGGCAACAACTAAGAGAGTTGGTGGTCAACAATGAGTTGGCAAGCACATGGGATAAGTGCTTGCTAGTTGGCAACAACTCATAGAGGTGAGTGGGAATCATGGGTTGGCATGAGTTGGCATTGGTTGGCAAACACTTAGAGAAGTGTTTGATAGGTGTCACCAACCATGGGAGGTTTTGTAATCTATAAATAGCCATGTACAAGGCTTGTAATTCATTCATTCAATAGAAGAGTTCTTTCCTCCCAAATTCGGAGTCTCCCTTGTGCTTGAGTTTTGAGAGAGTTCTAGCACCAAGAACAAGAGTGTTCTTGTGCTAAACTTCTTCCAAGAGGCTGACTAGCATCCAGACGGGCTTGGAGGCTAGGCCGCACGCCACTAAGGAGCAAGATTGTGCTTCGCATACTCTAGCGGTGTGACACCTTGCCTCTTTTTGTACTTTGAAGCTGGGTGGTCTGCTTCTTGGTCAAATAGTCACTATTTTGAGCAAAGGAATAAAAATCATGAAGTTTGAAATGATCCTCTTCTCTGGAAAAGATAAAGGCTTGGTCTAGTAGACCTCTGGTGATTAGATTAGTTATATAATACACGTGTTCATCTGGAACGGTTTCAATAAACCTTTCCCAATTATTTCCTTTCACATAGTGCTGATAATATATGGTACAACCTGTCACAGTTTGATAGAGTGGGAAGCAACTCTGGTGCTATTATCTCAATCACAACCACACTTATATCAAACAGTGGGAAGGGGGCAGCTAAAACTTCGGCCCTGCCTTGTTAGAACCGAGGCATGCATTTACAGCTTCTTCAACAGTGAGAAAGATCCACTCTGAACTTATCTTCTCCACAAAATTCGCTAGCTTGAGTTTGTGAATGACTTGCCACCTTGGATTGGCCATGGCTAGCTGGTGCAAAACAGGATGCATGTTAGCAATCTTAAAAGTCCCTGTTGAACAGGGATGAATGTTGACATGAGTGATTCTGGGTGAGTTGGGCATGCGTACCTCTAAACCATGAGAAACCACCTTCTTGTGCAGTTCTTCTAATGCCTGGATCCCAGAAGTGTCAATGTTCACCACATCTGGAGTCCCACTTCATTCATTAGTCAACACTTGGAGGATTTTACAAATGGTAATTCTGAAACAAGTACTAATACGGTGACACTTACTTGAGAGGTCAATCACTACTCCACGGATTTTCTGTTCTGAATTTTCCTCTGATTTGTCATGTCTCTCACCTAAACAGCTTGTAATCCTAAAAAGAGTTGGGATCAAACATCAAACAAATTGCATATTTTAAGTCTTCTCCACCAGATTCAGACAAGGCTACATTTAACTTCTCTTTCTGATCATATACCTCTCTCTAATGAAATTGGCATTGATGAAGCACCACAGAGCTGAGTCAATACGGACTATTAACAAGCCTTCGGTTTTCTTGGCCACAGGGTATTGTCTTATGCTGCAGAATATTTCTGTGCCTGGGATATTTCCCATCATCTCTATGCTGGGTCGGATTGAATTTATGAAGATTTTAGCAAAAGATATTATTATCTGCAACACAAAACATATATGTTAGACTCAATTATTTTTTCCAGTCTTTCTTCTATTGAAGAGAATAGAGATGTTTCTGCAGATTTCTTGCTCATAAAGAAATGATAGCTAAATGAAGAAAACATGGAGTCATAAAATCTTACAGCCATTAAGAGCCCGATCTCCACTGAACCAAATAGTACACCAAAGAAAGCTCCTATACAAGTGAGAAAATCTAGTTTGTCAACTTTCCAAATGTTATATGCTTCCTTGAAGTCGATGAGACCAGGTAGGGAAGATAGAATAATTGATGCAAGAATTGCAGTTGGGGTGTAGTATAACAGCTTTGTGAGCAGTTCCAGGGATACAAAAACTGTAATTGCCATCACAATGTTGGAAACTGTAGTTTGGCATCCAGCACTGAAGTTTACTGCTGTTCTAGAAAATGAACCTGAAAAAAGTGGTGAGATGGATAAAATTGTCAAATATCCACTGGAAGCCAGCCACTCATATGTGAATAAATATATGTAACTAAAGTAAACTTTTTGTTGCAAATTTTGCCGTGGTTGCAAAATATTAAGCTGAAAAAACTAAAGAAAACCCAAAATTCTATCACTAAATCACTTTCATATCACTGCAAAAACATGGGAATGAACCATGTTTCTCCCTCGACAATACAGAATAACTCCCAAATGAACTGGTGTGAAAAAGTCACCTGTGGCTACATAGCAAGAACTCACGGATCCCACAAGGTTCATACAGCCCATGGCCAACATTTCCATGTTCCCATCCAGCTGATAGCCTTTTATAGATGCAAAAGATCGACCAACAGCAATAGCTTCCTGCCACAGGTAGATTGTGTTATTTCCATAAAGGTAGTGCAGGCATGGTCCAGAAACTAATTAGTGACAATAATAAGCAAATAGAAAAAGAAGGGTAATGTTAAGATGGACCGTGAGAGCAATGACTGCAGAAATTAATCCAATCTTCGCAGCTTCTCCTATATAGGCCCCAGTGAATTGCAACTCATGAACTGAACTTGGCATGATCCCTCCTTTAACATGTTTTACAGTTTTCACACCATGTTTATCTGCTCTGCTCAAAGCAACTATCATAGTAGATAAAATAACTGAAAGCAGTGGAGCAATTGCTGATATCCAGAAGAGTTTCCTTTTTCTTCGCCCCTGAAATTGCCACCAGTTATTGTTGTTCGATATTAAATTTCAAATGGATGACCAAATAAAACACGAGATTAAATTATACGACTTACTAAGAATCTTGCTGCGAGGATTAAGATCAGGAAAGAACACCCAATTAGAAAATTATTTGGGTTCCACTGCAATCATGAACACAAGAATAGTGAAAAATTGTAGTAACTCATGGAAACTGAAAGACTCTTCATTCAACATGCTGAAATTACCAGACTCGTCTGTGCTTAATTGAAAATCCCTGATGAAATAAAACTTACTGGAACGTGAAATGAGTTGAAGACAGCTCTCAAAACAGAGACCACATCAGTTTTGTTTGTGAAGTGACTGATCCCAAATAGTCCTTTCAGCTGCTGAAGGCCTATTACTATAGCTGCTCCTCCCATGAATCCAACCACGGCAGCATGAGAGAGAAAATCAACAAGAAAGCCCAGTCTACCACAACAAAAAAAAAAAAAAAAAATGAAAAAAGAAAGAAGAAGAAGAAAAGAAAAATCCACACCATTTAAATTAAGAACGATATATAAGCTCAAAGTATATATGGAACTGAAGAAAAACTAATGAGCTGAGCAGTCTTACCTGAACAGTCCAAATGTTGTTTGGAAGACGCCTGCGAAGAAAGTTACAGTGAAAGCAATCCTTCTGTAGGCACCTGGATCCACTGAAGGGTCCACCAGCTTCTGAATCATGGAGGATAATAGCAGTGAAACCACAGCAACTGGACCAATGGCTATTTCTCTGGAACTTCCCATCACAGCATATACAAGTGGCGGGACGATGCTTGTATCTAGTAAACAAAACCAACACCCCCAAATCAGTCCCAGTTAAAGTAGAAAAAATTTTCAAAGCTTCCCAAAAAATCTCAAGTCGGTAGCTGGCAATAAGGACGAAACACTGACTCGCCATTAGAGAGAACAAACACATATACAGTAAAGATGCAATTCTGGGTACATAAAACATCCACAGCAAAGGAATTATTAACAAGGAAATTAACTTACAAAGGCCAATCTGAGGATCAAGCCTCGCCAGACTAGCATACCCAATGCTCTGCAAAAATAAGTTAAGAGGATAAACCATAAACAGGAAATATATCTGATCAGACAAATGGTTGCTTGGACAAGAATGGCAACTCTGCTCACCTGTGGGATGCTAAGACTTGCCAGTGTTAAACCCGCCAGTAAATCACTCCTAAATTTGCCTCTATCATAATTGCGTCCCCATCCAAGGATCGGGAACAAGCCTCTCAGGAACAGAAGAGCCCGTTTATGCTTAGGCTGCACCTTGGAGACAGAGGACTCCTTTCCTTGACCAAAACAGGTCTCTCTGGCCGAACCCAGAAGCTCCTGCCATAAGCTCGGAGGCTCGGAGGAGCTCAACACCCATCCCACAGTCGCCGCGGGACGAGTGTTGGTCTCCACGTCGAGCTCCTCCACAGACGAACCCATCTCTAGTTTGAAGTGCTTGGGAGAACCCCCAAGTCCTCTGAGACAGAAATAGGCCGATGTTTACCATAAAAGATATGCTTGACCGACTGGACTATCGCACAGCTTTACGTGCTCGGCACAGTTTGCTTTCATGGCTGAAACCGGAACATCAAGTACGGAAAGCATAGATGTGTGAAGAAGATGAGGAGTTCATGTGAGATGATCATTTATAACGAGAGAGTCATCGACGTCTTCTTTCATAAACCTGCAGTAATTCTATATTTGAATACCATTTACCGGGTTGAAATTAAAGGTGGCGAAGAACAGGGTTGACTCAATGATTCCTGGTCGTGTATTTTCAAATTTTATATTCCCATTCTCAGTGGGACTTCGACATGAGTTTCTGCAGTTCATGGTAGCTCTTTCAGGCTGACTTGATTCTCCGACGCAAGGCTAGCTAGCTGTTCACAGAAGAGAGCAACTAACGACAGACGAAGAAAGAAAGAAAAAAAAATGAAATATTGCTTCTGTTTCTGGCTGCAGAGTACTGTAGTAGTCGTCACCCTGCATTCAATACTGTGCTAATTAATGCTTTATTTTTGCTATCAAACCCTTTGACTGATAATTACTTACTGAAAACATCCATGCAAGATGCAAACTAAATAGAAAGTTATTATTTTCCAAAGGAATTACTTGTTTACAGCACACAGTAATGATATTTATGTGGTAGTTCTTCATGATTCAGCTTCTTAACACCCTTTTCTTTTTTAATCTAATTTGGTTTATATTTTATAAGGAATTTAGATTATTTTTTTCAATTTAATAAGAAAGTTAGGCTTTTGAATATATCCTAGTTAGTTCAGTTAGCTAGATATCAAGGATGATCTTCTCTATGATATGGGCTTTAGTTTAGATAACGCGCGTGACAGACTTTTTCATCTTTATCATCTTCACATTCACCCAAGCAAGTTGATCCAACTTGATTCCCATACATGAACTAACTCGATCCAACAATTAATGTGTTCAACGAGTGCTACTTTCTCATTCACTCCTCGCAGAACATCTCCAAATATTCTTGTTTCTTTCAAAATAGTTGCAGAACTCGATTCCTCATCAAGCTTTGTTTTTCAATTGAGGGCAACTGGATTTCATGCGTGTTCTGCAGTCTGATGTCAAAGAGTACCTAGCTAGTGCTGCTTCACACTTCAAAGCAAGTCTGCTACACTCACAAAATGAACAGAACATGTGCTGGCAGAGGACTGAATAATAGGGAACCCATGCTTGTGGGTGAAGGCAATAATTGAAAAAACCTGTCAGTGCTTTCTCTCTAAAGGATGTTAACTATGGAAGTTGTAGAGTTCCATTACAACTATGTTTGCTTAGTTTAATTTCTTTGGTAATATATTCTCGTAGATAAGGTGTATCGACAGATATCCGAGTGAGACAGAAAGAAGGATCAACCCTTTACCTGCATTTTGCAATGCCTACCTACTGTTTAACTTTGGTTCCTTGCCTACCTAAACGATACAATATATTTTGAGGAGACCTAGGAAAGTTTATCATCTTCACTGAAATATAGCGAAATCCCTCCAAGAATTAGTGAAAACGAGCACTGATGGTTATTGAAGCTTCAGACATTGTTGCGTCGTTATTTTCAATCACAATCATTTGCTATGAACAAAAATTTATTACACGAGTAACTTGTGGATTCTTTGCCAAAAGAAAGACGAAGAAAGTGGAGCACTGTTGAAATGTTTGCACATGAACGGTCTACTTCAGAATCCAAGAATAAGGAAAAGACAAGCAAAAGAATACTAAGCCTCATGAGGGGAGGGAGAGAGTCCTAAAAACTGATTCACCCGTTTCACATTCATTTGAGTAGCATGCTCTTGGCTCTGGTTCAGACTCACCAACTCTGTCTTCAGTTCTTAATTTCCAGAACTGGGTCCCAGAGAATCATAAACAACTCACCGCGTGACCCTTTCATTATCTTGCATGGTCAGAGGTGGGACTTTGATCTCCCTTATAGACTTTCTACTGCAACTCTTAGTGGCCTGTAAAGTGATTGCTACAACTGTGGTTTATATGGTCCTATTTTACATCACTTAAACTTCATTTTTCCCAACTTTATCAAACGCTCTTTCACTGGACTCTGTTCTTCCAACTTTTCTGATATCCAACCATTCTCACAGACATCCACGTCACTATATGCTTCCCAGTCAAAGAAGCTTGGAAGCATAAAGGGTCGCAGTATCTTTCTGCAGTTTCAAATTTTAATATTGTAAGACACAACTAGTATAAAAGTTCATCTCTAAGCAGATACCGTTCCTTACTCTCTAGTCAAGAATATGAGGCTGGGTTACTAAAGAGTAAGCTTAGAAGCTGCTTACTTTCTAGTATAAATATCTGCTGATGATAGAAAGAACTAAGTGCCCACTATCCAAAAATTTTGGAAGTAGCTAAATCCTTCATGTAGTTGGGTTACTGATGGGTTGCCTCCTGTAAAAATCTCTTGCCACTAACCAAGTTCCCTGTCTTTGACAGAGTCATTAGGTTTTGAATTAAACTTGAAGCATTAATATTAGTGGAAACCCGTCATGGGGTGTCATTTATTTGAAGTCTTTTACTCTGATTAACAATTTAAGGAAAAACCTGCTGCCTTCGCTTTTCGAGCACCCAGAAGAGAAACAGTTCGCTTAAAGTGAGATGTTACACTTGTCTCCTCTCAATCGAAGACTGAGAATCAGCAAAAAAAGCTCACAGTGAAATATGGGAGTGGTTCAAATTCTTAGTGCTTCTACCCCTTCTTTGTGCTTGGTGATCTCAAATGAATCTAATTCTCTAGGCCTGGACACCATCAATCTGCCCAGGACTATGATTCCCTATGTTCATACACTGAGTTTGGTTGGTGGGTTTGGGGAGATAGAGCTATCAACACAGGTAGTACACCTTCAAAGCAAATTAAGAGGCTGTCAGCGACAGATGAATCCTTATCTGCTGAAAAAAGAGGGTATCTCACTGTTTCACTGAAGATGAAAGAATTTCTGACCAGACTTTAAAACTTTGCAAGAAGGACCTAGCTAGCCAGGGTAGGCGAACTCCAGCTCTCCAAAGAACATCGACCACCATTGTTTGTTGTGTTGAAAATCCACTTTTAACTATCATCCTCCTCCTCTAAGATTTGCTTCAGTTATTATAGTCCACTTCTTCTTTTTCTTGCTCATACGGGTTCTTCTCATAACCTAGTAAATATTCTCATTTAAGCCTAATATGTTGAAAAGTGCCTTAAATTACATCAGCGATGAATTATATGGAGCAAAGTTTTTGGTGGATATTTTCTGAGTTTTCCTAGATTATGCGCATAATCTAGGAAAACTATTGTTCTGTAAACTAGTTCGATTTGGCTCCTCATGTCTACATTTATTTACTGTTTTCCTTGTGAATCTGCGTATTTCTGTAACAAAATGAAACATTGGTTACAATTTCATGTGATTGAAAGACATTAGCTCTCACGCTGGTGCTTGGTGCTGGAACTTGTATATTTAAACGCAGGATCAGGGAAGCCTGGAAGAGTACGTACATGGTGATCTTCCATCCACTCCGTTTTTGCTCTTATCTCTTGCTGGAAAGAAATGAGTGGAGAAGAAGAGAGATGACCTGTGTATTCAATAACACTATATTTAAAATTCCTATGGTTGGCAGTCTAGGTAAGAGAAAATCTAGGGTTTAGGTTTACCCATGGCATAGGAAAATAATATTTTATTAAAAATAAAATTTTGCCGATATTATCTTTAGAATAATGCTAGTTGCACTTAGCCCACGTATCTATCCCACACACTTGTTAATCTAAACCATTGATGCCTAGGGTTTATCCTCTAGAAAAAAGGATTTTATAATAAAAAAATTATTTTAAAGGCTTAGATTAACATGTACATCGGATAGGTACGTCCACTAGGTGCATCTAGCATTACTCTTATCTTTAAGGTTCTCTTACCTAGACTGCAATATGGACGGCACATCAGGATGTAATCCCATAGAAGTAATATTACGACGTACTAGTATCACCACTCTTAGAATAATCAAGCATACTTAATTTGCTTCTAATTCATCAAACTTGTCAACTTCTAATTAGATATCATTTGCATTTTCTTAAGATAGATTTTTTTTTTCTATTAATTGTATCAAGTGATGTAACATTCACCCTACCAAATGCTAACTCATGGTGCAACTTACACTAGTGATCTATTACCAAAATTGCTCTATTAGTTAACAAAACTCTTTATCATTGTGATGACGTCCCAAAGCCCTTATTTGGATGATGTAGCTTAAGCCCAAGATTGGAGGTTAATCTTGGTTCCAATTAGTGAAGTTAATTAAATATTACTTGTTCATCACATGTCAATCTTGGTCATTAATTAATACACACACGCGCACATAAAAGACTCTTAATGATAAATGTCGACTTAAAAGATGTATTAAAACGGTGATAATTAAGAATAATGCTATGAGTACTGAGAGGCTGTACTCCGCTGGGGTACAGCCTCCCTCACTGTAGCAATGGGTATTAAAATATTTCCTTTGTGGGTCCCACTGCTACAGCCTCGGTACTCATAGCATTACTCGAAAATTAATTAATGTACGTGTGGCATTGCTGGATCAATTTCAGCATCTGGTGGGTCAGATCCTTACATGCATAATAAGGTGGGTGGTTTTTGAACCATTGATGTGGTCGGCTGATACTCTTTCATAAGATAAGTGGATGTGCGGTTTAAAAGTATCAACCTTTCAAAATCAGTAATAGAAGATTCTTGCGGAGTTTTCAAGGCTTGAATATATCACTTCTCAAACATTATCCACTTCTCAAATCTCCCTTCAATTATCTCTTCCAACCATATGAGGACGCATTGATGTTAGATAAGCAGCTGATTTATCTGTTTTCTTATAAAAAATATATTAATGTTCTTTCTTCAGGCTCATATATTATGTATTTCTAAATAATGTATCAAGTTTGGAAGAGAAGAATACAAGACAAGGCACTTGAGTAGGCTATTTTGAGTGGTTTCCACCCTCCCTCGATGGCCTAATTAAGGTGAGGTTTAGAGGACTACATTTTTCTTTCTAAGTTTTCTAATGTTGTGTTAATTATATCATATTTTCCTTCCATTTCATTGAAGGGGAGGGAGAGAGCACTTAAGTGGAGCTTGTTGGTTTAATCTTTTTTCCTCTTTAGAATATATACTCTATTTACAAGAATTTTGTTATTTTATTATATTTAAAATAATCATATTATTTTAATTTTTATTGTTAAAAACTTAAAAGTATTAAATATAAAAAAAAATGGACTCATAGTATAATAAATAAATAAAAAGGTATATATATATATATATGTATAATATAATGTCAGCTAATTCAACTTTAATTGTAAGTTATATATAGAATAATGCGCTAGCTGCACCTCTGTCCATGGATGCACCGCTGGCTAGGGTTTAGGCGTTAGTATGTAGGGTTTAATAAAATAAAAATATTTTTTTACTAGACAGGGATGCCAGCTAGCATTACTCTTATATATATGAACAATATTGAAAGAAGGTAGGTTACACACTAGAGGATTATAGAACTTCATATTATGTTGAAATATGTTGGGATAAGGAAGGGATGTGGATTACTTGACCCTTTTAGAAAACTAATTTTTGTCAACTCATCCATTGTCAACCTTTCAAAATGCATTACTATGTTGTATTAAATGAGAAATCTCTCCAATCATGTCCACTTATTCGTTATAGACAATTTATAAGTATTTTGGCAATATACTTATATTATCTTAAGCAAAATGAGATAATGCTCCTTATACAAAAACTGACTTTCCCGTTGTATATATATATATAGATACCTCAATATGGTAGCTTCAATGGATTCAATATGTACGATAGTTTGTTGTAGGAAATTTGGGTAAATCTGAAATGAAAGATTAAAGAGGTTGAAGTCCCATTAGGGAAAAAAAATCACACAACGTCGAACAATTTTTTTAAAAATCTAGCATTTGTTTATGTTAATTTGTTAAAATATCTAAGTTTAGGATTATTTATAGCCCGGACTCATGGTTGCTTTCCCCCCCATTAATATATGAAATTCTGAAGCTTTGATCGATAACTAACTTCAGCTTAATTTTGACCACTCAGTACTAAAGAGTCACTATATCATTTGGGTTAACATAATAGGTCCAGATGAGACAGGTTTCCCAAGGGTACCTTGTCTGTAGGGTCGAGGATAGTAGGATGGCATTGTGCATGGATGATCTGTCTTTTTATTTTTATTTCTCGTGCTTTGTAGAATAAAAGATGAGACACCATGCAAGGTAAGTTTAAACTTTAAACCAACAAGATTAAGTGGTGATAAACATAAATATGATATTAACTTTCTACTAGCTCCATGCATAACAACAAGGAGAATGTAGACATTTGATTTTGAAAACCAAATTTTGCTTCATCCTTCTCTTATTCCAACTAATTAAAGGAACATCCACACGTGCTTGAGGGTACACTCATGTGGGTTGGTACATACTTGTATCCTAGTATGGTTTTAGAAACTCCACTCATTTAAGAGAAAAGTCCAACCTCATCCTCTATGAATCATTGAAAAAAGTCCAAACCTTTTGGCTGTGTTCTGTCCCACTTGACCCACCTTGGCGGTTGAACTATTTATGATAATATAAACCTTTCTTCAATCGTTCTATTTGAATTAAATATCATTCTTATTTTATTACTTTCAAATATTCATAAGTATCTAAATATTAAAATATACAAGTAACTTGTACATTGTTAGTGAAAAAAAAAAAAAAAAAAAAGACGAAGAGTAATGCTAGTTGCACCTCATGACGTGGATGCCATGTTAGAATCGTAATCAACATCTTTTTGGAACAAATTTGTTAAAACTCTAAAACCTTAAATCTTTAAACCCTAATTTTTTCTCTAAAATCTTAAAACCCTAAACCATAAGCCCTAAAATCTAATAATTTGCATCCAACAATTAGGCATCGACTTAGGCCGGTACGGTACGAAGTGCAGCTAGTATTATTCAAAAATTTCCACGTAAAAAGGGCAGTTAATTTCCACGTTCACAATTCCTTAGTCAATATAATCTGCTAGTGAAGGAAAAACATTCACAGTTTCCACGGGGGCCCGTTTGACGACGATCTTAATGTCCGGAACGTAGGCTTCAAACAAGAATCATTATCGTGTAGACATAAGAACAAACGAGCAGGACGGGTAGAAGAGCACAAAGACGCTTACATTCTTTCCATTTTTCATATACTCCATTAATGTAGAGACAATCGTCCTTTCAGAAATTTTTTCCGTTGTCGATTCTTTCCATATGGGTCAGAAACAATTTCCATTAAAATCGCAAATCCAGCTGCCGTGAAGCACACCCAGTGTCCAGTTTTTTCAGAAAGGAGCAAGGGACGGCGATCGAATATTTGGCGATCAGGGATTAGCCAGAAAGCGAATAGCCATTGATATAAAAAGTCAAACGGACTGGTCGGGTGGAACCTAATTCAACATTCATTGAACCTGGACGGGAATCCGGCGTTCTTCCGGGTCTTTTCCCAAGTCGCGAGGACGTCGAGAGCCATCGAACGTGGCAGGGCAATAAGAGGGAAGTAGAACCGTAGAGAAAGATTAAAACTTTCCCGGATTTTGTTCCCCGTCGTCACTGCTTTCTTTTTAATGATTTGTTTTCGTGCGGTGACTGAGAGCATCATCGTCCCAGCACTATCGATGGCTTGCATGTAAAGTTGTGGTAGCCAAGGCCAGCAAGGTGAGAGTACTAACTCACTTTTGCATTTCTTTTTTTCTCTCGGAATATGTATTTGTTTTTTGTGGAATTATCGATTATTTTTATGCCCCATTAATCCGGCTGCGTTTTGGTATCTGGGTGTTTTACTTCGATTGGAATACGTCAGGTTGGCTTTTGGGTTTTGGCTAGAGCTGGGTTTGTTTGCCGCCGGCATTGGAAGTTTAATTTTCTCGAGTTCTCTGGTTTAGAGATCCCTGTTGTCTCTTCTTCTTTATTTAAAGAAATATGGGTCGGTGTCTCTTTATCTGTTCTTCGTTGAATTAGATGAGGATGAGAGAGCTTCTGTCATTTCCTGTAAATGTTACATCAGATTGCCAATGCAATCCAAGTCGATTTCCTTTTAATAAATTTAAGCAGAGAAATATATATTTCTTGTTTTTTTTCCTGAAACTCTAATCTTTTTGCTTCGAAAGTACTCTTCTGTAATGGGGTGCATTCAGTACGCACTTTGTTCTCTTGCAGCAACGAGAACTCGAGAGCTTAATTGGATGTGTTTTTTCCCTTTTGTCTTTTAAAAAGTGAGAGTAACTATTTTCCAGTCTTGTCTGTGGGGGATAAAGAGCCTAGTCTCGCGGGGAATGGAGTCGGTTTTAGCTTTTATTACGCAATCTTCATTCTAACGGTGTACAAAAAACTTCACCTGCAATGCCCACCCCACCCCCGCAAGTGGTCACATGATTCTCTTCTAGAGCTTTCCTTGGAGCTGCAAAGAAGAGATGGCAGAGAGGCTCAGAGGTGGCTTGGTTTGTAGTGGCAACTCCAAGTCAACACCTTCCACCATTTCTTTAAAGCTGCCCATGTAACATTGTTTATGAAACTTCCCATCAGGGCTGATGACATTAATGATTTAAGGAGGATTCAATAATCAAATCTGACTGTTCATTTGCTATTTTCAAACATTTTGCAAGTCTTTACTGGCCTGGCTGGTTGTATTCGGTATGAATAAGATCTAGATTCATACTTAAGAGCAAATTCCTCCATCACAATACAAGTTTGACCTGGTACTTTAGCTGATATAGTACACCAGTTAGAAACTTATTTAAGGAGCTTCTCTAGTTTACTCCTTCACAGACGAAACATTTGAAAGCTTTAGCTTGGAGGTTAGAGCTGAGACTGTCTTTCTCACCTCTACAAAAGCTGTTTGTTTTTTCTTTGTAATTAAATTAAACTGTATTAAAAAGGTTCCCATCTTCATTTTGTTGTTTGTTCATCAGTGTAAGAAGACAACTCTGTTATTTGTAATCTTCTTGGTAGACATGTACCGGAATATGTCTTTTAGTGGGTGTATGATACTCATACGTCTTACTCTCAAGTGATCCTTCTTATTTGTCTAATGAGATCTCTGCCTTGTTTGTTCTCCATTTTGCAGGGTTTGTTAACTCAGGGCAATCATCTGACTGTTTTGGTTAAATGGGGCATTCGGTTTCTGATGATCCTGAAGCGGCGGGCATGGATATAGAGAGCCATCACTCGCAACGCCATACGGATAATATAACACCTGTTCACAAAGTGAATCTTCCCCTCGTCAAAACCTCGTGAAGGAAATCACTGCTAGGGCGAAGGAAACATTCTTCTCTGATGATCCATTCCGTCCATTCAAGGACCAGACGAAATCAAGAAAACTCCTCCTAGGTGCCCAGGCTCTTTTCCCAATTCTTGAATGGGGAAGACACTACAACTTGAAAAAATTGAAAGGAGATGTCATTGCGGGTTTAACCATTGCCAGTCTCTGTATTCCTCAGGTTAGAAACAATCAAATACAGTAGAACAAGCTGAGATCATTTTTGACTCTTTGCATATAATCACTGATTTGGATTTCCTCTTGTGATTAGGATATTGGCTATGCAAAGCTTGCAAACTTGCCTCCACAATATGGACTGTGTAAGCTTCCTGTGCCAAATTGCACCACCTTTACTTGATGAAGTTTGTCAGCTTCAACCGTTCCTAACATGTTACACATTGCAGACTCTAGTTTTGTGCCGCCCCTGATTTATGCATTCATGGGGAGTTCAAGAGACATTGCCATTGGACCCGTTGCTGTGGTGTCTCTTTTACTAGGGACACTGCTACAAGGTGAGATTGACAGTGCTACTCATCCTGCGGAGTATCTGAGGCTTGCCTTTACAGCTACCTTTTTTGCTGGTGTAACTCAGGCTGCACTTGGTTTTCTCAGGTAACTGCTTACGGATCAACAGATGTCTTTCTTCCTCTGCTTTCTTTTTTTTTTTTTTTTATCATTTCTTATACTGAATCCTTTAAAACCTTTTATTGTATTTTGCAGATTGGGCTTCTTGATTGATTTCCTATCCCACGCTGCTATTGTTGGGTTCATGGGTGGGGCTGCAGTTACTATTGCTCTACAACAGCTAAAAGGTTTTCTTGGCATAACGCATTTCACCAAGAAGACTGATATTATATCTGTTATGAAGTCCGTCTGGGGAACAGTAAATGATGAGGTACAAGATTTTGCCAGCACTATATTTGAAGTTCTATTCATATCACTTGCATCTATTGTTTCTTACCAGCTTTGTGCCTTGGCAGTGGAACTGGCAGACGATACTGATTGGGGCAGTTTTCTTAGCTTTCCTTCTATTTGCTAAATACATTGTAAGAACTGGCTCTTCCTACACATCTTTAAATCATTTATAAACTTATCTCGCCCTCTACTTACACTATCAGAATCGAACAGGGGAAGAAGAAGAAGAACCTCTTCTGGGTGGCGGCCATAGCACCCCTAACCTCTGTTATATTGTCCACCTTCTTTGTATATATTACTCGTGCAGACAAGCATGGTGTCATAATAGTAAGCGTGGTTTCATTTACACATTTAGTCACATTCATCGTAGAATAGTTTTGGTACTAATAATTCAACTGATGCTTGACAGGTTAAACACATAAAGAAGGGTATAAATCCATCATCCGTAGATCAAATTTATTTCTCTGGTCATTATCTTGGTATAGGTATCAGGATCGGTGTTGTGGCTGGGATGATAGCATTAACGGTATCTACATAACCTTAAATTATAAGATGTTGCAATATTTGTTTTCCTCTCAGTCAGTGCTCAGATTACATTTTGTTGGTTTATCAGGAAGCTGCAGCTATTGGCAGAACATTTGCAGCCATGAAGGATTATCACCTAGATGGAAACAAAGAAATGGTAGCCCTAGGGGTGATGAATATTGCTGGTTCAATGACTTCTTGCTATGTTGCAACAGGTAAAGGGAAATGGTGCTCCTGATCTTAGACTCTGCTCATGACTGAAACAAATTAAAAAGAAAAACACTTGCTCTCTATTTCTGGTAAATGATCTAAGAATATTCTTGATGGGTACTGTTGTCAGTCTCTAAAACGATCAGTCCTTGTTGTGCAGGTTCCTTTTCTCGCTCTGCTGTAAATTACATGGCTGGCTGCCGGACTGCAGTCTCTAACATTGTAATGTCAGGAGTTGTTTTCCTAACTCTAGAGCTCATAACACCACTCTTCAAATACACTCCAAATGCCATCCTTGCGTCTATTATTATTTCTGCAGTGCTTGGGCTAATAGACTATGAGGCTGCTCTGCTTATATGGAAGATCGATAAATTTGACTTTGTCGCCTGCATGGGAGCGTTCTTCGGTGTAGTTTTTGTAAATGTCGAGATTGGCCTCTTAATTGCAGTAAGACACAGAACTGGGTACTTAAATTTCGATGCCTTATTGCTTAGGAATATATTTCCCTCACCTTTTCCCTCAAACAGGTCTCAATTTCGTTTGCAAAAATTCTTTTACAAGTGACAAGACCACGAACAGCTTTACTAGGCAACCTACCGCATACTTCTATCTACAGGAATATTGAACAATACCCTGATGCAAGGAAAGTTCCTGGAGTTCTGGTTGTACGGGTTGATTCAGCTATATATTTCTCAAACTGCAACTACGTTAGGGAAAGGTATTTGACAGTCTTTCAGTTCTAATTGGTCTATTTCCTCAGGATCACTCTGAGGCTTTAGTCTATTGCTTTCATCTTGATCTGGTGGCTAAAGTTTTTATACTGTAGGATTCTGAGATGGTTGGAAGATGAAGAGGAAAAGCTGAACGAAAAAGGCCAACATAGGATCCAGTACTTGATCGTGGAAATGTCACGTAAAAATCTAATCCCATCCCAGTAAATCCTTCTTAGTATATGAACAAGCTTTTTCTCTCATTCTCATGAACAACAAAATTACTTTCATAATCCGGTCTTTGCAACTCCAGCTGTTACTGACATAGACACCGGAGGGATCCATGCACTGGAGGAGCTGTTAAAAAGTCTTCAAAAGAGAGAAGTTCAGGTAGGAGGCTTATATGTTATGCAAGCATTCTATTCTCAATGAAAAATTGCTATTGATAGGCTTCTATAGCATTAGAAAATGCACAATGGTCGGTACCTCATTATCCGCTCTGTTTGCAGCTTGTTTTAGCCAATCCTGGACAAGTGGTCATAGACAAGCTATACGCCTCCAAACTTGTAGAACTGATTGGTCAAGACTGGATTTTCCTCACTGTGGCAGATGCTGTAAGGACTTGCTCCCCCAAAGCAGCAAGAAGTTCTGCAGAGGTCTAAGATAGCGTAAAGAGCAGTTCCTCCCCTCTTCGAACGAGGTAGTACCCATGAATGAAGTAGAACATAGCGGATGGTTGCTACAGGTTTTGCAATTTTACAGAGAAGAAACGATATGTTTCTCCTTCATGGGGTAATGAAGATAGCTATGAGTTGGGAAGCAAGCAATAATGTGAGGTGACTGCTGGGGGGCCCAGTGGATGGGATTGGGACCTCGAGTATAGTAGATTCCATGGTGGAGTGGAATACAGAAAAAGGCGCACTGAGCAACTTGTACATCTGAGCAATTTGTAAATCACAGATGCGGGCAAAATGCCAACCTTTATCAATCTAAGCTACTCGGTTGTCCAACCTCTTCCATTTTCGACAAAAAAAATCATACTGCTTTGCTACTCGTTTTTTTAAATGTGGTAACTCTTTCACGATCAGAACTTGTACAAACCAGACTCGAGAGGTAACAGAAAGAAAGTCAGTGGGTCCTAGACCAAACCTGCTGGGTATAATCAATTCACCTGAAATGACTGCATTAGCATAGATTATCAGAGAAATTAAAAAGAAAAACTGCAACCCAGAAGAGATTAAACAGAATCGGACCAGCGAACATTAAAACAGAGTACAGATTAAACAGAATGCTTCGTCATACATCACGATCAATATCGAAAGAAAGCTAGAGGCACCTGCTTCTGAATTGGGTCAGTCGTGACTCGTAAGAAATAAGCTTCAACTGGTAAAGGTATAAATTTCGAAATGATAAGCACTAAGCGATAACCAGTAATCCCTGAATGATGCTCGGAAGCGGGATTTGCTGCCGCTTTTGGCATATCAAAGGAATCGTGTAATAATCACGATAGCATCGGGTTTCTCTTTTCCTCCATGGATCCGGCCAACTTATACGGGTTCGGGTGTAAATGGGACAGGAACGGAACAGGGTTATTTCGTATGCGGTTCTAATTTAGAAAATCCTATTAATATTGAATAATGAATGGTTCGGGTGTAAATGGGACAGGAACGGAACAGGGTTATTTCGTATGCGGTTCTAATTTATAAAATCCTATTAATATTGAATAATGAATGACTTGCGCAGAGCCCGGCCCGTGCGCGACTTGGGCAGAGCCCGGCCCGTGCGCGACTTTTGCAGAGCCCGGCCCGTGCGCGACTCGCGCACAGAGCCCGAGCCCTCAAGATTAATGTTAGTTCCCTTAGCCCACGTTAATCTAAACAGCCTAGAGTTTATCTTTAAAACATAGAATTTTATAAAATAAAATTTTTTTACAGAACCCGAAAAATTTATTATTTTATTATTATATGAGTCCCTGTGCATGAGTCTAGCCTCTGTACGTGAATCATTATTCATTAATATTTGATAGATTGGATATAATATAATTAGTATAATCAAGAAGTTATTTTGTATATGAGTACTTATTAATATTTATTTATCTGACAATCTAATATGGATTTATAAGATGAGTAGAGATAAACATATAGCCATATTTTACTGTGAAGGTTTATTGTGTGATGTGCCGTCCTTGTTGGCGGTAAGAGATAAAGTCTTCTTATTTATTGGTAATCCTAAACTTTATCCGGCCTGCCAACTAACTTTGGAGGATAACCACTTCATTATATAAACCCTTGGAATAAAATATTGAAGTACTGATCATTTTTCTTATAAGATAGAGTGGTGATATGTATATAACCATATTTTATTGTGAAGATTTATAGCTTGGCAGTCCATATGATTAATTTTCCTATTCTATGGAAAATCAAAAACCCTACACCTTCTTCGGACTGCCAACTAGGCTGCCACATGCGAAAAGTTTCACAATAAAATATGACAATACTAATATCATTTTTCTGTAAGATATTACTAAAAAGAGGTTTTTGGTCATATTTTATTGTGAAGGTTTACAGTGTGGACTACCAACTAAGCTGCCACAACATCCGCATAAGGATTGATATTATTTTTTTAAAAAATGATATGAATACTCCTTTTATTTTGAGGTTTTTACATCGTCATGGTCCATGTAAGAGAAAATCTAGGGTTTAGGTTTACCATAGAATAGGAGATAATATTTTATTAAAACAAATAAACTCTTGCAGATTTTATCTTGAGCTTATTTCTTACTTGGACTTCGACGTGGGCACCACATCAGCATGTAAACCCTCACAATAATACTACCCAGTACTCATATCACCAGTGATGTGAAAATTGAATGATGCCGTCGATGTGGATGCCACCACTTCAGGGTATAAACCTTTTGTGTAATACTTTGAAGTGTTTGTATCACTACTTTATTATTATTCTTACTAAAAATTTGTAAGAAAAAATAATATCACTGCATGATTTTACTTTGGGTTTTTGCATCATGACGTGAAAGAAAAAATTAGTATTTAAGGTTTACCCATAGTATAGAAAGATAATATTTTATTAAAATATAAACTAGTTGATTTTATCTCCTAACTTATCTCTTACTTAGACTGCAACTTGGATTTCACGTCAAGATGTAAACTCTCACGGTACTCATATCACCGCTCTTGAAAAAAATTGATTGATACACCCTCAGGTATTGTATTGAGGTGATTGGATGTACAATAACCTAATTCTATTTATTGTCCTATTTAATTATATTTTTACCATCTTGAGACTTACATCTTTCCACCTAAAAATTAATTATTAAATGTCCTCAAAGTTTTACTTAATTTTCGTGGCACAATATCTTTCATCGAATAAACTATTAAGTTACAACATGAATAAATGGAACGGCAAATAGAAATATTTAAGTTTTAGTTTTAGAGTAATGATGGGCTCTCACATAATAATAATAAAATAATATATTTTTCGAGTTTCATAAAATATATTATATTATTTATTATGAGAAAGCCTGTGCGCGAGTCATTATTTCTAGTTTTATGAGTAGTGGTGAAAATAAATAAGAACCGAAGAAAATGCAAATGCCACAAAACTATCCCTCTGAGACGGCTGAACAGTTCACGAATGGTTCTTCTGCAGCGCTTCCATTATCTTTTCACTTCTTCCTCTTCAATTGCGAAGCCTACTCTTCTTCCTCACTTTCTCAGCCCTGCAAAAGCACTTACAAGACACAGAACTCTAACCGCAAAGTCCCATCTCAAAGGTAAAATGACATTTGTACCGCAAATCCCTTGTTAAACCCTATCTCCAACTTCCACTCTAACCTTATTTTCTTGTTCTTTGTTTGCGTTTCAACAGAAAGCATTCTAATTCTTCCTGAAGACGAGAGAGTCTTGAGTTCCAAAGCAGGCAATGGCTCGAGCACGATTGCGGCGATTGTGACTTCCCTGGGTGGTCCACCTGGTGCGGTTGGTATCGTTCGACTGTCCGGTCCATCGGCGGTGGAAGTTGCAGCTCGTGTTTTCCGCCCAGGGAGGGGTAAGAAGAAGCAGGCAGCCGATTCTGTTCTTTGGACACCGAGGAGCCACTTTGTGGAGTATGGCATGGTGTCCGACCTTGAAGGGAATGTTGTCGATGAGGTGATCCACAATTTTGATGCTTTTGATTTACGTTGCAACTTTAATACTTTAATGTTCGAAGGAGAGAGTAGAAAAAAGAAATTTGCGATGAAACTTGATCCCTTCGTTATATTTGAGAAACTGAACAGTACCTTATTGATTAGTACTTAACTGTACGCTTATTGTCACTGGTTGGGTTTGTTTGGTTCTTGATTTTTGGTTCTTATTTTTCTTGTACTTCAGGTTTTGGCAGTACCCATGTTGGCCCCGAGATCGTACACCAGAGAGGATGTAGTAGAGCTGCAATGCCATGGCAATGATGTGTGTCTTCAGAGAGTTCTGAGAGCTTGCCTAGAGGCAGGGGCTAGGCTTGCTGACCCTGGTTGTTATGCTCTTTTTCTTTCTTTTTCTTTCAGCATGGTTCTTCTGTCATGTGCTTTACAATGGCAAATATTTAAACTTGAAATCCGCAATGGTTTAGTGAACCTGAGCATAGCTCATTGGTAACACAGAGAATTGTGTAACGGGAGCTTTTGAGTTCGAATGCCCTAGAGCATGAAAAATTGGAGTTTTTAAAAGTTGGATTGAGAAATCACTCTCCTCCAAGAAAAAAAAAACCGAAATGGTTTATTATGCAGCTATTTTCAGTGTATGTTTACATATTTCCCGTGCCATGGTGCTGACAGTACTAACATGATCGCAAATGCCAGGTGAGTTCACTTTGCGTGCTTTTCTAAATGGTCGGTTGGACCTTTCTCAAGCTGAAAACGTTGAAAGACTAATTTCAGCCAAGTCCATGGTTGCTGCTGATGCTGCTTTGGCAGGGATCCAGGCATGTATCATTTCTCTAATCTCCTGCTAAGTTACAAGTTCTTTGGTAGAGTACTCTTAGTGGTCCTCCATCATAATAACAAGGTGATTCTTTTTAGATTTACAATCTCTGAGACGAGACGGAGCTGGTGCTGCTTCTATTAAGTTTACTTGCTGGGGCTTTTTGAGGGAAAAGTCCTAGTTTTTATGCATTTGATAAGCTGTCTGATTGCGAATGAAAAAATCTTCCTGTGATAGGGAGGCTTTTCAGGTTTAGTTAAATCATTGAGAAAGCTGTGCATTGAGTTGCTTGTAGAGATTGAAGCTCGTTTGGATTTTGATGATGAGATGCCACCACTAGATGTCAAATTGCTGATGGATAAAGTACATATTATATCACAAGATGTTCAACAAGCACTTGATACTGCTCACTATGATAAACTTTTACAGTCTGGATTACAGGTATTTTGGTGTAGATGAACTGTAGCATGGTAACAACATCTTTTTATGTTTGAGAAAGTAGTGTTATTCTTTATTCCGAGACCTACTCTCGACCTTTTATCAGTTAATATGTTTTTTGTAGTTATTGTTTATTTGGTTTAGCATATGCATGATCAACAGAATCAGATCCATCTCTAAAATTTCCTTTTTGTACGACAGATAGCAATTGTTGGCAGACCAAATGTGGGGAAGTCAAGCCTCCTCAATGCGTGGAGCAGGGTAGGTTGCTTGATGGTTTAGTTTAACATTGCCTTTCCTCATATTTATAACTGAAGGAAATGTTTTCTAGCATGCAGAGTGATAGAGCGATTGTTACAGATGTTGCAGGAACTACTAGAGACGTGGTAGAAGCAAGCTTGACTGTTCAGGGAATCCCTGTTACTCTACTTGACACTGCTGGGATCAGAGAAACTGATGATGTAGTGGAGAAAATAGGTGAGATAGCTCCTTATGTCGCAAATAAAGAAATTAGGAACATTCGAGTTCAAAATTATGCTCTACTCGTAGATACACCTTAATTGCCACTACTTTATGCTTTGTCTACTTGTCCATATCTGTCCTTTGATTTTCCATATCAATCACAATTAAAATTTTAAACTGGTGCAGGTGTGCAGAGATCAGAAGCAGCTGCTATGGGTGCTGATGTCATTATCATGACTATAAGTGGTCCGGAGGGCTGGACTGAAAATGATTCGAAACTTTTGAAGCGTATTCAAGTTGATCAGGTTGAACACTTTTTAGTTTTATATCTTCAGATATTTTCTTTGGTCACAGCAGAAAATATTTGGAAACTGATGTTTCTTTCTACTATCTGCTTCTTCCTCGAGTACAGGAACCCAGCAGAGCTACCACCCCAGCTATTCTTGTTATTAACAAAGTTGACTGTATCCCATCTGAACACATTGAACTTCCTGAAACAACAACGGATACATTCAAGAAGCTTGTTTTCACTTGTGCAGTCTCTGGACAAGGGATCCAGGAGCTTGAGTCAGCAATCCTTGAAATCGTGGGTCTTGATCAAATTGCTTTAGGAGGACGAAAATGGACAGTTAATCAGGTACACAGCTATTTGTTTTGTTGATTTGTATTTTGTTGTTTGGTTATGCGCCAGAAGTATGAGTGATACAGGAAAACAATATTATGGTTCCAGGCTTTGCATTTCAACTACTTTTTAGAATGCTGGAATAATTTTGGTTTCTGCTTCCGTGGTTAGGAAAGATTAGGCTAGCTCCCTGAGGTTTGGTCAACTACATCAACCTATGTTGGGCCATCAGTAGTATCACATTCCCATCAAGTGGTTCTGTCGCCTACTAGCATTATTTAGCAGAATTTTACTGTAACATCTCAACTCATTCCACCATTATATGGTGAAAACTAATTAGGTTGAAAAAAATTATAGGCATTTTACGTTACCAATATCCTGTGCGATATTCTTGTTTTACTTGGGCTCTGATAGATGTTGTTCAGCCTTGCCTATAATTCAATCTTCCTTCTTCATCAAAGTAAACTGTAATATTGTTGTACCCAGTTCTCAACAAGCTATTGCAAACATGATTTAATTGGGTACGTGATTGCTATTATATCATATTAAGACTTCCTTTTCCGTTGATTTTGTTTAATGGTTTTTCATTGATGCTCTTTGTCAACCTGTTCTTGAAACTTGACAGAGGCAATGCGAGCAGCTTCTTCGGACCCGCGAAGCTCTCTCTAGATTAGAAGCTTCAATTGTGGAGGAATTGCCTTTGGATTTTTGGACGATTGAGCTGAGGGAAGCAACACTGGCCCTGGGTCAGGTAAGCGGAGAGGGTGTCTCAGAAGAAATTCTATCAAACATCTTCAGCAGATTTTGTATCGGCAAATGAGCATGGAATAATTACACCTCTTCAACTCTATAATCACGGTAATTTATGTCATATAAGCCGTTATTCTTGGAATTTTCATCTCTCTGTTGTGTGTCCTCTTTCCAAATGATCATATGATCTGGAATAATCTTGATCATTATCAACTATTTTTACTTTCAAAACAAAATCTACTTAAATGGATGCTAAACTTTCTAAAACCTTATCTACGGAAAACTTCTGTGACTGAAAGAGAGCAGAGAAACGAAGAAGACTCTTAGGAAACATCACATAACCTTCTGAACTCTCAGCAAAATCAACAAATAATCAATTTATATACACGAATTAATTAAAGAATCTAAATCGAAGAAACAGTCCAGAAGAAACTGGAACAAGGAAAAAGAAAACAGAACGCAAGCAGGAGCTCGATCAGAATCTCTTCCATGGAAAACTAGCGGCAAACTGTTCAGTACTAGTCCCTTCCGGCTCTCATCCTACTTCCCCACGAAGCCCTCTCCTGCCTGCCTCATCCGATAATCCGACCGTCTCTTCAGCTCCACGAGTTGGGTCTTCCAAGCTTCCCTCACCAAGTCCCATCTCTCCATCCCAATATCGCTCCTTCTCCGGCTCCGGCGACCGGCTGCTTTGCCCAAATTACCCAGTTCATGGTCGTAATTCTGACGCAGAACGGGATCGGAGAGAGTCTCGTATGCCTTGTTCACCTCCACGAACATCCTCGTGAACTCTTCCTTCCTCGTCGGAGGGCAGAGGTCGGGGTGATACTGAAGAGCCATGCTTCGGTAAGCCTTCTTGATCTCATCTAAGCTCGCGTTCTCCGATTCCAGAGAAAGAACGCTGTACAAGTCCCTGCTTCCTCTTCCTTCCTTGCCCATATTCTTGCTCCCCGCCTTGCATGAAATAGCTCCAAATCGTCTGTAATTACTCGGAAACTTGAAAGAACAAGAAGCTGGGCAGCTCAGCCGAATTATGGGGTGAATATTAGTACTAATAGTACTCTTGCAGGTAAAGCTCGAAACAGCAGAAATCTCCATGCTTTCGAACGAAACGAAAGATCAATCGGGAAAGGGGAGAAGGAAAACGAGGTGGGTTTTGCAGGAAGCTGTGATTTTTATAGAAGTGGATTGCAGGTAGAGCTTGCTGAAAGTGTTAACAGAATTAAGGAAAGGAAAAGACAGGAACTTGTCCCTGTAAAGCTGGTGGAAAGAACAAAGACGATAGATCTATATATGTATTCTTCGAGCAGTACTCAACGCGGTTTCCTTCAAAAAAGAATTAACCATGGCGGATTCTCCGAACAGCTAGCACGTACGTAATCTGGCATGAAAACAGAGGACCGAGATTCATACTGCTGCCTGAACCAATGGGCGGGGAGTTTGAACATGGCGGCGCTTCGTGGATTATAAAAACCACCGTCACCATTATTTTTTTATGCTCGAGTACCATATAATTTATTATTAAGTATAAAGTTAATACTAATATTAACAGATTAAGTAAAACATGCATGCATGCAAGAAGCTGGTTCCTTGAATTGAATGGTACTTTGGCAGTATCAATGTTGGTTGAGCCGGCTGGTCAAAGATAACATCAATAACGAAATCAGAAGGGTAATAAAATAATAATCACACGGGCCTGTAATTAGGATTGTTCTGTATATAGACCGACTTGGGGATCACTGATAAACATTTTATGATAAACATTTTATATATTAATCAAACAAAAAATGTTGATCATATGTAATTTTTTTTAAAACCTCATCGATCGTTATCCTAAACTAAAGAAGGCCCGTGGAATTACCTGCTAGTATTGCACGTGGAAATAATTTAAATAAAGAGAAAAACTAAAAAGAACCTTTGATTAACACTAAACTCACTCGTACGTGCATAGGTCTTGACACCATAGTATAGAATAGAGATTTTTGATAAGTCGTTCTCCTCTTCTTTTTCTTTATTTAGCTTCTAACTCAAAAACGTAATTCTTGCATTGTAAATAAGACAATTTTCCTCGTTCCTCTTTTGTTTGTTCGTCGTAATATTTGGAAGCTTCATGGGGCCAGAAAGGCAGTCATTAGGCGGCAGCAGGGAATGAAAAAAAGTTTATCAGAATTTTGGCTCTTGCAACGAAGAGTCGGCTTTCACTGCTAAAAATCGAATAGAACCCAAATATGATCCCGTATAAATGTGTTGATTTAGGTTGTAGCGGGACGAGTTTCCAGAAAAGATGTGTTTCACTACAGGTAGAAAATCAGGGGCACTGGCCGAGAAGAGTACTGAGAAACAGAAGCAGAAAGAGAGAGAGAGAGAGAGAGAGAGAGAGAGAGAGAGAGAGAGAGAGAGAGAGAGAGAGAGAGAGAGAGAGAGAGAGAGAGAGAGAGAGAGAGAGAGAGAGAGAGAGAGAGAGAGAGAGAGAGAGAGAGAGAGAGAGAGAGAGAGAGAGAGAGAGAGAGAGAGAGAGAGAGAGAGAGAGAGAGAGAGAGAGAGAGAGAGAGAGAGAGAAAAGAAAAGGAGAATAAAAAAGGAAGAAAAGGAGAGAAAGGAAAAGGAAGAGAAGAAGAGGAGCCGAGAAAGAGAAGGAGATGAAGAGGCTGATGCGTGAGGAGCAGGAGGAGATAGCCAAGCGAAAACGCGAGGAGCTGAAAAGGAAGGAAAAGAGAAGAAATTAAGGACAGAAAATAATACTTTTATCTTCTGATTTCGGTGATCATTTAATTTGTCCACTTATTCTACCCTATTTTATCTAATTCTCCGTTTAATTAGTTCATCCTTCTTTGCACTATATATTAAATAACCTAGTCTGTTTACCGGAAAACATACCTTATATAAATTAGAACTTCTTAATGAAAATTGATATAGTGATATGCTGCCAAAATTTACTTCGTGGCATCCTATTCTATAGGTAAGCCTAAACCCTAAGCCTTATCATTTTCCTTTTTTAATAAAGGATTTGAGTAAATGTTGTAGTAACTAGTAAGTGAATATGGAAAAAAATTATGAAGGTATAACAAGGGAGTTAAATTTTGAGTTAAAGGTATTGTAAGGGATATAAAGAAAAAAATTGAATAATAATAAATATAGTATATGAATACATATACAAAATTTGAGTAAAACATATATTAAGGAAATATGGATAAAAAGTGGATAAAGGTTATAACAAGGGAATATTGAAAAAAAAAGTTGAAAGTAGACTCATGAAAAGGCAATATGAAGAAAACTTTGGAATCAGGCTAAAGTATATATGATGAAAATTTTTGAGGAAGAGATGTAGTAAGGGAAATATTTTTTTTTAAGAAAGGATGTAGTAAGGTTAATGTGTTACTTGTATTTTTTGGCAAAAGATTTTTTTTTTTGACGTATTTGGATTAGTTAATAATATAATTCTGTTTTTTTACTTTTTTTAGATATATATGTGATTGATAAATGCTTATATACATGGTTTAAAAATAAAACAAGGGAAAATTAAAAAATCATATTTTTTTACGACAGATTATTGCCTACGGTTTAAAACCGAACACAAGAAGTATTTTCTACGGTTCCAAATCGTAGGCAGAAATTATTGTCTACGGTTAAACCGTTGGCAATACACAAATTTGATGTTTAGAATCTCAGTATTGCATACGATTAGGCAATAAGTATTGCCTACGGTTTAAAACCAAAGTCAAAGACTACATTTCCCTACGGTTTACCCAACCATTGGCAATAATACTATGAAAAATGATTTCAGTATTTCCTGATTTTACTTGGTGGTTTTACGTCGTGACGTGGCTGCATAGTTGGCGGCCTAGGTAAGAGAAAATCTAGGGTTTAAGGTTTACCCATAGAATAGGTAGATACTATTTTATTAGAAAAATAAAATATTGCAGATTTGATCTCCGAGTTTATCTCTTACCCGGACTGCAACGTCGGGATGTAAAGTCTTGGAGGTAAAAAGCCATAGTACTTATATCATCGCTCTAATACCATTGCCTACGGTCTCAAACCATAGGCATAAGTAGCGGGTTTTCCCTACGATTGACACCGTAGGGAATAAGTATTCCCTTCGCTTTGCCCCTGATGCATTATTGCCGATGGAGAATGTAAGGAATGGTTTCCCTACAGTTATTTCTCATTTTCTAGACAGTTTTGAACAGTAGGGAAAAGTGGCTTGGCCTTTCTAGTAGTGGAAAAAAACTTTTGAGGAAAGGATGCAGCAAGGGAATATGTAGAATAATTTTGGAGAAAATAGCAAAGGGAAATGAAGACAAATTTTGAGAAAAGGCTATAGTAGGAGAATATCAAGTAAAATCTTAAATAAAGGTTATAGTAGGAGAATATCAAGTAAATCTTGAATAAAGGCTATAGTAAGAAAATACAAGGGAAAGATTGAGTTAAAGTTATAGTAAGGGAATACGAAGAAAAGTTTCAAAAGAATGCTATTATAAGGGAATAAAAAATGTAGGCACTATTATTTCAATAACTTAGTCAGTTTTCCAGAAAAAACATACGTTATATAACTGAATTTTTAAATTATTTACAGAATATTCAATATCCATCTAGTGCACAAGGTTTTACTTTGTTTTTGTCCCCCTTTCAAGACTTTGCACAAAATACCTTCTTACTAGTAAAGGATTCGAGTGAATGTTGAAGTAAGCGAATAGGGAAAGGAAAAATTATGAAGGTATAATAAGGGAATTTAAAAAGCAATTAGACAAAGGTATTGTAAGGGATATGAAGAAAAAGTTTATATTATAGTTATACTAAACAAATAATACCATAGCCTTCACTTTGAGGTTTTCATTGAATTCCCTTACTATAGCCTCAACTTGAGTTTTTCGTTGAATTCCCTTGCTGTAGCCTTCAATTTGAATTTTCATTGAATTCCCTTCCAATAGCCTTCACTTTGAGTTTTTCGTTGAACTCCTTACTATAGCCTTCAATTTGAATTTTTCTTATCACCTTCATTTTGAGTTTATCGTCGAATTCCCTTACTATAGCCTTCAAGTTGAGTTTTTCTTTGAATTCTCTTATTATAACCTTCAGTTTGAGTTTTTTTTTCAAATTCCATCCTTCAGTTTGAGTTTTTCTTCAAATTCCTTTATTATGGCCTTCAGTTTGAGTTTTTCATTGACTTCCCTTGCAACATTAAGTTTGAGTTTTTCATTGAATTCCTTTATTGTATCCTTTAGTTTGAATTTCATTGAATTTACTTACAATATCCTCCAGTTTGCACTAGTAGAAATCCGATTTTTAATGGGGGTCGAAAAACCCCCACTAAAGGGGATAAAACTGCTGGGAATACTTCTCCTGGCGGTTTTTGTAACGCCGTCAATAATTGCGTCGGTAAATTTTTTGTCGACGCATTTCCTAGCGGTTTTAACTCCGGGTAAATCTTTTTCTACTAACGGCGGAAATTCAAATCACCTGCAAAAAGGAGACGTACCCCGGCGGTTTTGTCACGCAACTGCCATTAAAGATTTTTAATGGCGGTTTTCATAACCGCCATTTAAACATTCATTTAGTATTACTGCAGTCATTCAAACCCCCATTAAAAATTCTCGAATTTTTATAAGGCAGTTTTTCTAGGCACCGTGAATAAATCGTTATTTTTTAATGGGGGTTTTTAAAAACCACCGTTATATTTTCATCATTTTTAATGGTTGTTTATAAAACCGCCAGCAATTTGTTTTTTTTTAAATATTTTTTATTCAATTTTTCCTATCATCTCATAACAACATATGAAAACTAATAATACATCTAATTAAAATGAAATCTATAATCAATAATTACAATAGATGTCAACTATTGCACTATATCTAAAATATAATTAAAAAGTATAATGTGGGCCAAAATTCCGATTTTACAAAAGTGGGAAAAAAAGGATGAAAAAAACCATTTTGGATCAAGTTCACTCATTGTTGTCAACCTTTTGGATAATCTACTCTTGTTGCAATGTTTACTCCAACCTGGCAAAGAATCAGGTCCAATCAATTGATGATAATAATGAATAATGGTACCAAAAGCCCTTCATATATACAACAATTGATCATGATGATAATGAAAAGAAAAGCCCTTCATATGTAACAAATAAAACTTCCAAAGACCATTCAAACAAATTCCCCGATCCACTATAGAGTTCATATGCAATCAGATACAATGTATCATTGATACAGTTTTGATTACCCAAATACTTGATTGAGAAGAGTCAAATTGAACTATGGATTGTCAAAAACTACACACTGCTAGACAATCAAATGTATCAGCGGTGAGAATCCAATAATCTGTGATTCTCACAAGGGAACAGAAACTATTCTATATGCGTAAAAAAGAAATGGGATCGTGAACAACAAAAATAAATTGTTCAAAGTTGCAGATAGCACTACGAAAAAAGAGGCTTTCACCGATGGTTTATCACCGCCGGTGAAAGCCTTTAAACCGCCGGTATAACTATTACCGGCGGTTTGGACACCGCTGGTGACGACTGCATCGATATAAGTTATACCGACACTTTCAACCACCGGTGCCAAATAAATTTCACCGGCAAATAAAACTCACCGGTAAACCTTTCTTATTCCGGCGGTGAAAAGCCACCAGTGAAAAATCTAAAATGCACTTTTTTACCAGCGGTTTGTTCGCCTAAGATCGCCGTTGTTGTCTTTTTATAGAGTTTTTGCTGGCGGTTATTTAACCACCGGTAAAGTTTTATTTTTTATAAAAAATATATTTTTTAACTTGATTAAGCAAATATAGCATATATGAAACTCAAAATTACCGATCTGCACTGTAATTACATAAATGCTATTCATTGCATATATGAAACTCAAAATTCATTACATATGAAAAAATTAAACTATAAATACATAATTCTAATGTTCACTAAAATTCTAAACTGAATACACAAAAAATCCAAGTCCCAAAATAAGCTTAATTGACTCCCAACTCAGTCTTCCCCTTCAACATGGCATCTCTGATGTTGTTCGCCTAATAACACAAATCAAAACAACAATTACTTCTTATGCTTTAAATTATGCTGCCCTTTAATTTAAAAACCTAATATTAAGTCAAATATAAAATACCTAAATTTTGTTGTTGTTGTGTCAGTATGGCAATTTGCTCCCTCGTAATTGCCATCTCCCTTGAGTAACGGCCAACTCTCTTTCTCTCTCGGCGTCTTTCTCCTTCAACTGTTCGACTTCCTCCCTCAATGCATCAGTCTCTTGTTGGGACACCGACTTGTGCAAACGACCAACTTTACCTCGATAAAAACCGTGGCCAAACCCCCTCTCGTATCCCCCTTGATGTCCACCGTGCAGGTGATCCAATACATGTTTCAAATCTGAAGGATCACGTGAGTTACCAATCTGGCGAGCAATTGCCTCGCGCCGTAATTGTTCCTGCAAAAAAGACATAACTAGTTAGCTTTCAAATAGAATGACTGAAGGAATTTTTTGAGTGTAGAAACAAACACATTTGTCACATGTGCCATCATTAGGATAAGTTCCATCCTTCTTCACATGAGCCCCCACATAACCATGAAAGACTGAAATTTCTCCCTTTTTTCTTCCTCTATTTTTTAAAAACACCTAACAATTGGTAGCTGCATCAAAGTGTAATGATAATAATCTAAAATCAAATGCAAACCACTTACCTGTTGTTCATAGTGCTGAGGAAAAGACCTCATCCCGAGCATGTGAAGGACCTCTTGCTTTGAACGATTGACCTTGTTCTTCTTAAACATTTGTTGCACCTGTTCTTCATTCCAATAGGCCAATAGCTTCTCCCATGAGTCCTGGCCTATGGTCGGGAGGGGACTCAATGCATACTGATCTGGGCTCTTACCATCAACATAGTCTGCCTTCAGGTAGTTCCTGTTGTCCCTAATCAATTTTTGGAGAATTGGCTTCAGGAACATTTTTGCATCCTCATCTGTCAACTTTGTTTTCCCATCATCGTCCAATCATGTATAAATCTCCTGCATTACAAGTAGGATGGCAAAATTATTGTACATTCTAAGTTTTCATATCCCACAACAAATTAATATTTTAAACTATAAAGCATACATACGTACCGACATAGCGTTGAACCAAGTATCAAACTTATATCGTTGCTTCCGCCAATTCTCATGGAAAACGAAATATCGTTCTTCGCGACAATCAGAACCAACCATGCGTGACAATTTTCCCGCTTCCCTGTTAGTCATCTGACCTTCTTTGAAGACCACTTTATGTGTGCTACCCTGTACGGGCATGAGAGAGGTCGCTCTAGTAGGACCTCGTCCTGCACGTCTCGGTGGCAACTATGGTTCTTCAAGCTGACTATCCTTTGGTGGGAGTGTTTCATCATCATCAAAGTTGGGATCCTGTGTTTCCCTGACAAACGTTGAGTCCTGTGTCTCCACATCCTCGGGCTGGATTCGGTTCGTTCACCCCTATAGATGGGCCTACCACAACACTTTCAACTCGTCGATTACAGGCTACAGATAAACATCAACGTCGTTCCCTGGTGATTTTGGACCATCAATCAAAAGAGTCATGAGAAGATAACTTCCTTCATGGCCAACCACGGAGGCAAGTTATAAATAGTAACGATCACGGCTCACGTACTACGGCTAGAACTAGTACCAATCTTGAACGGACTAAACCCATCACTGGCTAATCCAAGCCTAACATTTCGTGCATTGGAGCTAAAAGATGGATGTTCTTCATCGAAGTGTTTCCACGCCACAGAGTCCCTTGGATGACTCATTTTCCCTTCAACAGTCACTGGGGCTGACCCATGCCATGCTATGAAAGATGTTGTCTTCTTGGACATGAACAATCTTTGCAGTCTTGGCACCAAAGGAAAATGTCGAACAATATTTGTTGGGATTCTCTTCCCACTTGCCCTTTTCATCGTCCATCTCGATCTATTACACCTTGGGCAGCTATTCAAATGTTTATTTTCATTTTACAGTATAGTATGCAATCATTGGGACATGCATGAATCTTTCGGTAATCTAACCCTAAGTCAGACATTAATTTTTTTTTTTGATTCATACCAATTTTTGGGAATCTTGTTATCCGGGGGAAGTGCATCCTTGATTAGCGCAACCACAGCCGAGAAAGATTTGTTGCTCCACTTATTCAAACACTTTATCGGAACAATTGAACCACGAAGGAAAGCTTCATGTATTTTCCACAACCTTGATATGATGGTTAAGCCGTCTCCTCGATTAATTACTCAAATTTTTGTAAATCCGGATCTTCACATTTAGGCCCAAGTGTTTTCACCTTCCACTTCTTGCATGAAAGCATCGTGTAACATCGTTGACATCTGTAGGCCGTGTCTGGTCTCGATCGGTTCACTTGTTTGTTGTTCAATTCATAGTTCACCGTGGTAGTGCCAAACATTGTATCGGGCTACAAATCCCTCCCTTACTATATGGTACATTACAGTGGGGTTGTCAAAATATTTTCTATTCTCACATCTGCTACATAGGCATCTTAACAGACCATTTTCTTGAACCCCCAACTGTCGTTTGGTGTACTCTACGAAGAACACAATCCCTTCCGAAAATTTAGGCTGGCACCGGTCAAGCTTGCTACTGTACCGGTACATCGAGCTCCTATCATTAAGATAGTCCATCTTTGTAGCACACCACAAATACAAACTATAACAATTCAGACCATTTGAAGTAAGATCCTATTCCACACCCTAGAGAAGGTTTCTACTAACAAACTTCCCTAAAAATATCCAACAATAACATAACATAAAAACTCAAATTACATTGACTAATAAAAAACACAACCACACAAACTAAAATAATGGAATAACCACGCGCAGAAAGATTTTCACTAACTCAATGATTGCAAATTAATACTCTCTCATTTCATTTCAAATAATGGAACCCAATTAATTTTTTCACCCTTTTAATTTGTACTAATTATACTACAACTCTCTCATTTCATTAAAAACAGAATTCTTTGAATGCTTTGGCAAAACGGCAACTTCGGTCAACCATTGTAGAGCAAAACAAATAAAAACCTCACGATCGACGGCATCAAGCTAATAAAACAATTAAAGTACCGAATGAATTGAATTCATAAAAAACACATCATCAAGTTAAGCTAATTAGTTTTCATAATCTTGTTATGCTTGGTGAGGCTTCCTCTTGATGCATGTACAAAGACAACCAGACCAAACTACATCATTTGCATTATGTCAGAACCCTCGATGAACAAAAACAAGAAGACGAGTAAAAATTACATACCACATCTGACGGCTGCAACACGGCCGAGGGCAGGGAGGAGGGAGTGGGAGAGGAAGAGAGCGGGAGAGTCGGGGGCGGAGGAGGCGGAGGAGGGCGGAGGCGGGAGGCGAAGGGCGGAGCCGGCCGACAACCGCCGGAAGAGCAGGACCACAACCGCCGGAAGAGCAGGACCGCAACCGCCGGAAGAGCTGTGTCGCGCGGGAGCCGAGCTCGGGAGAGAAGGGAGCGGGAGAGGGAGGAATGCCACCGGAGAGAAATCGCTGGGAGAGAAATTGCCGGGAGAGCAGTGTCGCGCGGGAGACGAGCCCAAGAGAGAAGGGAATGGGAGAGGGAGGAATGTCGCCAGGAGAGCACGGCCGGCAACGGCCGGGAGAGCTGAGTCGCACCGAAGCCGAGGTCGGGAGAGAGGGAGCGGAAGATCGATTTCGGGAAGATCAAATCGGGAAATCTCCCTAAGTTAGGGGGGGTTTTCTGATTTATTAGATCGCCGGTACATACCGGCGATTCAAATAGTATCGCCGGTACAGATATCTATACCGGCAGTTAAACGATTTCACCGGTAAAGATATCTGTACCAGCGAAATTAAACCCCCGTGGTTGTAGCAGGATTTTTTTTTAAAACCGCCGGTGAAAGGGCGGATTGGCACTCGACCTTTGCCGGTTGCAGACCATCCACAGGATATATGGAACTACTTTAGTTACACTACCTCATTTACGTAGTCCAATATACGATCCCGTGTCTTGTTCTGCCTAAGCTGATTTTGCATCCACACTACTGCCATCTCACAGGCAGAGCACATGCCGTCACCTACACCAACAGATTTCTCACCACTCCCACGAACAACACTCAATGCCTATGCTGTCAAGTAGAAGATGACATTCACAAATTAATGTCCAAAAACAAGTGCAAGTTTCAAATAATTATAATAAATGAAGGACAACAACTCATAAGGTGCTGCACTTAGTTTATTGAGATTTTTTGTACATGAAACAAGAAACACTGGCAAAATTGCTCTTATTGAAACTCAAGAGGTTACATGGTCTTCAGCTGAAGGTCGAGATTATAATTCTTACTCAACATATCCACAGAAGAATAGAAGACAAAACCTGTTGAAAGAATTTATGGGAACATACAAGATGAAAGTAGTATTTCTGGTCAAAAACTCACCAAGATCCTCCAATGTAGATGGATCTTGTTCCCTAGCTTTTCCATTCGCCCCATTGGAATTCTTCTCATCCATTACCGAGCCAATGTTAGATTCTATAAAGCGGAGTCCTGTGAATAGAAAATACAGTGTTTCTTTAAACAACACTCTCGAAAGATGCAGAAAGGAAAGTTTTTTTTTAATCATACCTTTTTCCACGTGAACTTCACGAGTGTTCCATTTTCTAAGAGCAAGAACACAAGCCAAAGTAGATCAAGCAACATCTTTGATCAACCTCGGTTGGCAATTAATGTGGAACCCATGAGCCATCTAATAGCTGATTCTCCATCGACCAACTCAAACTCTGAGGAAAAACATGGCAGCTTTCTAGAGTTTGGAGATGGGACCATGGCTACCCAAGCTGTATCGTAAGAAGAAACTGAAAGCTCAATCTTTGTGAATAGTTTCTTGATTTCATCCTCTGCAGTATCGACGTATCGTCTCTTTCAAGATCTAGACCTTTGCTGTAATACTTAACTAGATAGAAAATACTTAAAAAGAATGATGAAAGACAATCAGATAATTATTACCACATGAGATTTGACGCCTCTTTCCACTATATGTGCCCTGACATCTGCGAATTCTCCTTGTAAACCAAAAAGAAACCACGTGTTAACCAACATAAGATAATTTCCTTGGATAAACAGAAAAATGGATGTAGCTGCTAAAGATCAGAAATGCCAAAAAAAAAAAAAAAGGGAAAAGAGGAAGATTGAAAATCTTGTAATTAGAATAAAAACCCTTTGAATTAAACAATTCATTAAAGTATACACGCATTTTGTGATCTCATCATTGTTCCTCATACGAGTGAAAAGTAAAAACAGTCTACAGCACCGGTAACTGTAAAAAAGTCAAAACAGGGGCTATGATTTGAAAACAGGGCTCCGACCAAGAAACAGCCAAAAGAGAATACATGAAAAGGTACGTAGCTCTTTGCCACTCTACCTAAACGACTAAATTATGCACTCGGAAAAAAGAAATGCTAAGGAACAAGAGCATGAAAATAAATCACACTAATCCAACCTTCACCATAGATGCACGAGAAATTCAGATGCTAATAGTCTAAAAAACAAATTTGATTTATAAAATTCTCATAAAAAATTTAGATGAGTTTTCCATAAAAAACACAAACCAGGTAACTGATGTTGCTTCAGCCACCATCCTCAGTGCACTATCTACATCAAACTTCAGGTATGACCTGGGGGGTACCCCCATCTACGTCACGTGTCCCATCTGTACCTTAATGACAAATCAATAGTAAATAAGGGAAATTATGCATAAAATTTCCAGATTTCAAATAAAACAGTTTAAGTAGCATACCTGAGCTATTGATGCTCGACATCACATTCCCGACTTTCCCATCACAAGTTGTTGCAACATCGCAATAGACTGTTTCATTTGTTGCCGCTCTGCTTTCTCCTTGACTTTCTCCCTCTGTCGTTCTACTTCCTGCTCGTGGAGACGCCTAATCTCCTGAATCAACGCATTATGTCCTGCTTCTGAAGCATGGAGTCTTTATTCCATCTCTTTAAGTTGGGCACTTTGGCTCGAATTGCCTCTCAAAAAGCATTTTTTTTTTTTTGTTATACCCAAAGACAAGCCCTCACTCATATCCTCCAAGGTGACCTTCAAAAGCTTCATCTAGCATCGAAGCCAAGTCAGCCGAATCCTGAGATGTTGTGAGGTCGCGAGCCTCTGCTATCCTTTGTACCACTTCCTGCACAACTAGGAGGAAAATACTAAGTTTTCAAACTTACACGTGAAGATGAGAGATGCACATAGGACTGTGCAAAGTTATAAACTTACAACTCTCTCTCGTGTCCCTCCATCGGGAAACGTTCCATCAGCCTTCGTATGGGCTTGTACATTGGCGATGAGCATGCTAAATCCCTCTTGCTGAACCTCCATCTGTATGTTTGTGAAAACATTAAACCATAGTGACTGAACAGGTGTACAAAATGTGGAGAGATCTCTGCAAACATACAAACCAAATTAAAATAAGTGTTGAAAGACTTACTTGTTCATTGTAGTGTTGTCTTAGAGACTTCGACCCAAGTGTGTAGAGGGATTTCTGCTTGGTTCGATTTACAGTATTTGCCGCCGACATCCTACAAACATCATCTCTTTTCCAATAGTCCAATAGTAATTGCCATCCCTCTCTCTTATCTCTCTGTCTCTCTCTCTGATCTCTCTCTCTCTCTCTCTGATCTCTCTCTCTCTCTCTCTCTCTCTCTCTCTCTCTCTCTGATCTCTCTCTCTCTCTCTCTCTCTCTGATCTCTCTCTCTCTCTCTCTCTCTCTCTCTCTCTCTCTCTCTCTCTCATCTCTCTGATCTCTCTGATCTCTCTGATCTCTCTCTCTCATCTCTCTCATCTCTCTGATCTCTCTGATCTCTCTCTCTCTCATCTCTCTCATCTCTCTAATCTCTCTGATCTCTCTCTCTCTCATCTCTCTCATCTCTCTGATCTCTCTGATCTCTCTGATCCATCTCTCTCATCTCTCTCATCTCTCTGATCCATCTCTCTCATCTCTCTCATCTCTCTCATCTCTCTCATCTCTCTGATCCATCTCTCTCATCTCTCTCATCTCTCTCATCTCTCTGATCCATCTCTCTCATCTCTCTCATCTCTCTCATCTCTCTGATCCATCTCTCTCATCTCTCTCATCTCTCTCATCTCTCTGATCCATCTCTCTCATCTCTCTCATCTCTCATCTCTCTGATCCATCTCTCTCATCTCTCTCATCTCTCATCTCTCTGATCCATCTCTCTCATCTCTCTCATCTCTCTCATCTCTCTCATCTCTCTCTCTCTGATCTCTGATCTCTGATCTCTGATCTCTGATCTCTGATCTCTGATCTCTCTCTCTCTCTCTCTCTCTCTCTCTCTCTCTCTCTCTCTCTCTCTCTCTCTCTCTCTCTCTCTCTCTCTCTCTCTCTCTCTCTCTCTCTCGTGGGCGCCGTCGCAGAACTAACAGAAAATATATAGTGCTAAAACTACTCAACTTTTTTTCTAATTAACTTCATCTATAGAGAATATATAACAACATCAACAACAAATATAAACAACACTACAATGACAAATGTGCAGAGCTATAGAATTGGCAGATCAATGCAAGTCATACATGGTGACTTGCTAGGTTGACAACAACAGAGGGGAGATTTTTCTTTTACAAATATTAATTTAGAGAACTGTATTACGGTTCTCCTCTCAGGTTGACAAATGGGAAGCATGTGTGACAGAATTGGATGAAGAGCAAAAGAAAGAAAAGAAAGGAAAGATTGAAGTACGTAATCTTGCGATATTAATTAGCTCCACATTGAGATTCAAGGAAGAAGCAAAGAGATTCAACAGCAACCATGAATGAAGTAAAACATACAAACTTAATTGGAAAATAGATTTTAATCTAGCAGCACGAGCTTAACAAAAAACTGGACATTGCAGTTGGAAACATAGAAAACTAGTACACAAATAATTACCTAAAGCCTGAAAAACCCCAAGACACTCTAATCGAAAACCTAAATGTCTTACTTCAATTGGTTACAACTTAACATCCAATGATCAGATAAAATATTTAGAGCTTCAACTCTTCAAAAGAAACCAACAGAGCAAAGATTAGGAAGCTGCTCGTGTGGTGAGGCCAACACAGAGACGGACGGCGGATAATCCCCTTTAAATCAGTTGTTGAAATTTGGAAAGGCGCTTCAATGGACACAGAAACGAACCGGCGACAGAGACGTACCAGCGACTAGGACTGAAATACGCGCGGGAGCTGGGCCGGGAGCAAAATATTTTCTTTATACCAAGCACCGGCAACGACAACGACGGCAAAGGCAGCAGCGGCAGCACCAATAGCACCGGCAGCACCGACGGCGGAGGCGACGACGGTGACGACAGAATCACACAACAGGAGGAATGATTTTCTCCCAAAATCAGGCAATGACACAGTGATGACGGCGACGATTGAACGGTTTGGGACGCCGATTCATGACGGAGTCGAAGAAGGCGCGCAATTTGGGACTTCCCACGGGAGAAAATACGTGCGGGAGGCAAGAGGAAATTTTTTGGTTTAGCAAAAGACACTCCCACGGCGGTCCAGACCAAACCGCCACCAAAACCCACAACGAAAATATGTTACTGGCGGTTTTCAAAATAACCGCCAGTAAAGAACCTTTCCTGGTGGTTTTAGAAACCCCGCCCGTGAATAAAAATTTAACTAGAGAAAGGAAATAGAGAAATTAAAACAGAATCAACAAATTTACTAGCGGTTTCAACAAAACCGCCAGTAAAACGTAGATTTACAGGGGGTGTTCACATAAACCACCAGCAAACATAGATTTACAGGGGGTGTTCACGTAAACCGCCAGTAAAAAAGGACTTTAAAAAAATTAACCTCTTAACGCATCAAAAGAACATATTTACTGGCGGTTTAGAATTCAACCGCCAGTAACATAACATGTTACAGGCGTTTTTAGTAAATCCGTCGGGTTCTAAAGACTTCATTGGCGGTTATGGAGATTACCGCCATTAAAGACTATTTTATTGGCGGTGTTCTATGAAACTGCCAGTTAATCTATTATTCACCGGCGGTATTAATTAAAACTGCCACTAAATAATTTTTAATGGCGGTTAACTTCTTAATCCAATATCACGGGGGGTTTTTCGGATAACCTCCAGTAAATAGATTTCTGCCGGCGGTTTTCTGCTAAAACCCCCATTAAAAAGCGGATTTCTACTACTGTTGACCTTTCCTTCGAATTCCTTCACTATAACCTTCAATACGAGTTTTTCATTGAATTCCCTTACTATAACCTTCAGTTTGACTTTTTCATCGAATTCCCTTGATATAGCCTTAAGTTTTAGTTTTTCTTTCAAATTTCCTTACTATAACCTTCAATTTGAGTTTTTTTTTGGAATTCCCTTACTATATAGCTTTAGTTTGAGTTTTTGTACAAATTTCCTTACTATATAATCCTTCACTTTGAGTTTTTTCTTCAAATGTTTTTACTGTAGCCTTCAGTTTGAGTTTTTGTTAGAATTCCCTTATCATATAGCCTTCAGTTTGTGTTTTTCTTCAGATCCCCATATTATAGCCTTTAGTTTGACTTCTTCATTAAAATTTCCTTAGCCTTCAACTTGACTTTTTGGTCGAATTCCCTGAGTATAGCCTTAAATTTGATTTTCTCATCTATTTCCCTTACTATAGCTTTCGATTTGAATTTTTCGTTGAATTCCTTACTACAGCCTTCAATTTAAGTTTTAGTCCAAATCGCTTAGCATATAGCCTTCAAATTGTGTTTTTCTTCAAATCCCTATGTTATAACCTTTTGTATGAGTTTTTCGTCAAATTCCTTTACTATTGACTTAAGTTTCAGTTTTTTGTCAAATTTCCTTACCTATAACCTTCATTTTGAGTTTTTCATTGTATTCCCATACTATAGCTTTCGGTTTGAATTTTTCGTCGAATTCCTTTACTATAGCCTTGAATTTGAGTTTTTCGTCAAATTCTCTTACTATAGCCTTCAATTTGATTTTTTCGTTAAATTCACTTTCTATAACCTTCAATTAGACAGTCTCTTTGAATTTCTTTACTATAGCCTTCATTTTGAGTTTTTCATTGAATATCCTTACTACAGCCTTCAATTTGAGTTTTTCATCGAATTCATTCTGGTATAAGTTTCAAATTGAGTTTTTCTTTGAATTCCGTTACTATAGTCTTCAGTTTGAGTTTTTATTCGTATTCAATTACTATATAGTTATTTGTTTTTCTTCGAATTCCCTTGCTATAGCCTTAAGCTTGAGTTTTTTTATCGAATTCCCTTACTATAGTTTTTTCTTCGAATTCCCTTACTATAGTTTCCCTCAATTTGACTTTTTAGTCGAATTCCTTTACTATTCAGTTAGAGTTTTTTTATTGAATTCACTTACAACTACCTTCATTTTGATTTTTTCATAGTATTCCCTTACAATACTTTTGGTTCGAGTTTTTCGTCGAATTTGTTTACTATAGCCTTCAGTTTGAAGTTTTTCGTCAAATTCCCTTCAATTTGATTTTTTTCGCCATATAGCCTTACTCAAGCCTTCTATTTTGAATTTTTTGTTGAATTCCCTTAATATTGCCTTCAATGAGTTTTTCTTTCAAACTCCCTTACTAGATCCTTTTAGTTGAGTTCTTCTTCGAATTCTCTTACTATAATCTTCAATTTGATTTTTTCTTCGAATACCCATATCATAGAATTCAGTTAGACTTTTTCATCGAATTCCCTTAGCCTTTATTCCCTTAATATAACCTGTTGTTTGAGTTTTTCGTCAAATTCCCATTCTATAGCTTTCTGTTTGAGTATTTTGTTGAAATCCTTACTATGGCCTCAGTTTGAATTTTTCATGGAATACCCTTACTAAAGCCTTCAATTTGACTTTTTTTCTTGAATTTCTTTACTATAGCCTTTAGTTGAAATTTTTGATCGAATTTCTTTACTGTATAATTTTCAAGTTTTTCATTGAATCCCCTTAAAATAGCATTTAGTTTGAGTTTTTTGTTCAATTCCCTTACTAGAGCCTACAATTTGACATTTCGGTGAATTCCCTTACTATAACCTTCAAAGAATTTTTCTCTGAATTCCTTACTATTGCCTTCAATTTAAGTTTTTTGGTGAATTCCCATACTATAGTCTTCAATTATAGTTTTTCTTCAAATTCCTTTACTATAGTCTTTAGTTTGAATATTTTTCAAGCCTTTTGTTCGAGTTTTTTGTCGAATTCTCTTACTATTGATTTCAATATAACTTTTTGTTAGAATTCCCTTATAATAGCTTTCAATTTGAATTTTTCTTCGAATTCATATACTAAAGCCTTCAGTTTGAGTTTTTCTTCAAAATGCTTTACTTCATCCTTAAATTTTAGTTTCTTTTTGAATTCCCTTACAATAGCCTTTAGTTTGAGTTTTTTTTTCATTCCTTACTATAGCCTTCAATTCGAGTTTTTCTTTGAATTTTTTTATTATATTCTTTAATTTGAGTTTTTATCAAATTCCCTTTCTATAACTTTTAGTTTGAGTTTTTGTTCGAATTTCCTTACTATGTAAACTTCAATATAAGTTTTCTTTGATTCCCTTACTATAGCCTTCAATTTTGACTTTTTCGTTGAATTCCCATACTATAACCTTCACTATGAGGTTTTCATCAAATTGCCATACTAAAGCCTTTCTCTTACCATTGACTTCTATTTGACTTCTTCTTAAAATTCCTCCATTATAACTTTAAATTTGAGTTTTTCTTTCAAATTTCCTTATACTGCCTTTACGTATGAGTTCATCAAATTCTCTTACTATAGCATTTAATTTGAGTTTTTTTGGTCAAATTCCCTTACTATAACCTTCAGTTTTAATTTTTCTTGTTGCCCTTAGTTTGAATCTTTCTTCGAATTCCCTTTCTACAGCCATTAGTTTGACTTTTTCTTCAAATTCCCTCACTATGGTCTTCAATTTGAGTTTTTCTTCTCATTCCTATAGCCTTTAGTTTGACTTTTTCTTTGAATTTCCTTACTATAAACTTCAGATTGAGTTCTTCTTCGAATGCGCTTATTACAGCCTTCAAATTGAGTTTTTCTTCCAATTTCGTATTATAGACTTCTGTTTGAATTTCCTTATAGCCTTCAGTTTGTTTTTTTCTTCGAAATCCTTTATTGTAGCATTTGGTTTGAATTTTTCTTCGAATTCCCTTACTATATTGCCTTCAATTTGAGTTTTTCCTTTTAATTCTTTCACTATACCCTTCAATTTTTTTCTTCTAATTCCTTTACAATAGCTTTTATTTTAAGTTTTTGCTTGCAAATTCCCTTACTTTAAAGCCTTTAGTTTAAGGTTTTCTTTAAATTCCCTTACTATAGCCTTAAATTCGAATTTTTCTTTGAATTTTGTTACTATTGCCTTCCGTTTGAAATTTTGTGTCGAAGGCTATAGGGGGAATTTGTCAAAGAAGTCATATTGAAGACTACATAAGGGAATTCAATGAAAAATTCAAATTGAAGGCTAAATAGAAACGCATTTCAACGAAAAACTCAAACTGAAGGCCATAGAAGAGCATGCCGACGAAAAACTCAAACAGAAGGTCATAGAAAGGAATGTCAACAAAAAAACAAATTGATGGCCATTACAATAGAAGAAATATTCAAACTGAACGCTATGGTAAATGTATTTAAAGAAAAACTCAAACAGAAGGCTATTACAAGGGAATTAGAAGATAATTTTTAATTGAAGACTATAACGGAATGCAAAGAAAAATTTAACGAAAGTCTATAAGAAGAAATCAAATTGAATGCAATAACAAGGGAATTCGACAAAAAATTCAAACTGAAAGCAATAGTAAGCGAATTCGATGATAATATCAAACTAATTCGACGAAAAACTCAAGGCTACCATAAGGAAATTCGACAAAAACTTTCAAATTAAAGGCTAAAAAAATTCATACATAAGGCCATAGTAAGGAATTCGAAGAAAGAGTCAAACATAAAGCTATTTGAAGAGAATTGAAAGAAAAATTCAAACTGAAGGCTAAAAGAAAAATTCAAACTGAAGGTTAAAAAATAATCAAACTGAAGGCTATAGTAAAAGAATTCGATGAATCAATCAAACTGAAAGCTATAGAAAGTGAATACGAAAAAAACTCATACTGGAGGCTATATAAAGGGAATTCAACAAAAAAACTCAAATTGAATGCTATGAAATGGAATTCGACGAAAAACTCAAATTAAAGGCCATAGTAAGGAAATTTGACAAAAACCTCAAATTAATTGCTATAGTAAGGGAATTCTAAGTAAACCTCAAACTGAAGGCCACGAAAAGAGGATTCGAAGAAAAACATAGACAAAGGGTATATAGAAAGTAAATTAAAACAAAAACTGTGCTATAGTAAGGAAATTTGAAAACAAATTAAACTAAGGGCCAAAATAAGGGAATTCAAAGAAAAATTACAACTAAAAGATTTAGTAATAGAATTCGAAGAAAAACTCAAATTAAAGGCTATAGTTAAGGAATTTGAAGAAAAACTCAAACCAAATGCTATAGTAAGGGAATTCGAAAATAAAACTCAAACTTAGGCTATAAAAAAAGTTTACTCTTGAAGGCAATAGTGAGGGGATTTGAAAAGAAAAACACAAACTGAAAGCTATTGTAAGGAATTTCAACGAAAAACTCAATCTAAAAGTTATGGTAAGGAATTTCAACGAAAAACTCAATCTGAGATATGTGGTATGGGAATTTGACAAAAAAAAAAAAACTAAACTTGAAGGCTATAGTAAGGGAATTCAACAATAAACTATAACTACAGGCTATTGTAACGGAAATCATATAAAAACTCAAACTGAAGGATATAGTAAGAAAATTCAACAAGAAAGTCAAACTAAAGGCTTTAGTAAGGGAATTCAATGAAAAACTCTAACTGAAGGATATAGAAAAACTGAAACTGAAGGCTATAGTTAAAAAATTCAACAAAAAACTCTAATTGAAGGCAATAAAAAATCTTAAACTGAAAGCTATAATAAAGGAATTTGAAAAAAAACTAAAATTTAGACAATTAAAAACATTCACACTGAAGGCAAAAGCAAGGGATTTTGATGAAAAAACTAAAACTAAAAGCTACAATAAGGGAATTCGACGAAATAATGAAATTGAAGGCTATAGTAAGAAAATTTGACAAAAAAAAATTGAAAGTGAAGTTTATAGTGCAGGAATTCAACAAAAACCTCAAATTGATGGTTACAGTAAGGGAATTCAACGAAAAAATTAAAATTGAAGGCTATGGTAAGGGGATTTAATGAAAACTTAAATTGAAGTTTATTTAGTAAGGATTTTCAAACAAAAACTCAATATGAAAGGCTATAGTAAGGGAATTTGATGAAAAACTCTAACTAAAGCATATAGTAAAAGAATTTCAAAAAAAAAACTTCAACTAAAGGATATAGTAAATGAATGAAAAGAAGAACTGAAACTAAAGGATATAGTAAAGGAATTTGAAGAAAAACAAAAATTTAAGAATATAGTAAGGTATTTCGAAGAAAAAATTTAACTGAAGGCCATAGCATGGGAATTCAAAGAAAAACTCACATTAAAGGCTATTGTAAGGGAATTCGACGAAAACTCAAACTAAAGGTCAAAAAAAAAAAATTCAAACTAAAGACTATAGTAAGGGAATTTGATCAAAAACTCAAACCGAAAGTTATAGTAAGGAAATTTGATGAAACAACTATAATTGAAGTCTATAGTAAGGGAATTCGTCAAAAACTCAAAATTGAAGGCAATAGTAAAGGAATTCGAGGAAAAACTCAATTTGAAGGCTATAATAAGGGAATTCGCTGAAATGTCAAATTTAAGGCTCTACTGAGGGAATTCGACAAAAAAATTCAAACAGATGCCAATAAGGGGATTCAAAGAAAAACTCAAAGTAAAAATTATACAACAAGGAAATTCAAACAAAAACTATGACTGAAGGCTATAGTAAAGCAATTCGAAGAAAAAGTCAAACTGGTGGCTTTAGTATGGGTATTCCATGAAATATTCAAATTGAAGGTTTTAGTAAAGGTATTCCATGAAAAATACAAACTGATGTTATAGTAAGGGATTTCAACGAAAAACTCAACCTGAAAGCTATGGAATGGGATTTTGACGAAAAACTCAAACAAAAGGCTATATTGAGGGAAATCATAAAAAAAATCTCAAACTCAAAAGGTTAAGGGAATTCGACAAAAAAGTCAAATTGAATACCATAGTAAAGGAAGTTAAGAAAAACTTATGAAGACTATAGTTAGAGAATTCAAAGAAAAACTCAAATTGAAAGCTATAGTGAGAGACTTCAAAAAAAAAACTCATATTGAAGGCAATGTCTTGACTCCTTAATCAAACCACCTCCTCTAAAATAAAAACAGTGGAAGAATCAATTTGCCAACCTAACTATGTTTATTTTTCTATGCAAGATCTGTTTAATCCTGTTTTACCAAACAAAGTGACAAACAGTCGCTTTCATTTTGATCAAATTTCTCATCGAAGTAGTTGTACTATGTTTGCATGTATTCAGCTTCATGCTGCTATGAATCACATTGTCCCTCATTACAGCCCCTTTGAGGTCAAGTGGTTGTATAATGTATTGTGCTTAAAACAAAATTCTAGTGCATGAGAATAACCCGCCAAGAGTTGATAAACATGTCAATATACAAAGACGTTGATAATATTGAAATACCTGCCCGCCCAAGACTTTGGTGCATGACTGAATGCCGCCCACTAAGGATCAACACTCAACATACAACATGGCACTATTAACCTTTTGACAAACTTGTATGTGCTATATGAGTCTTGGCTGAACCATGTTTAAAGGTAATTGGATGATCCAGAGCAAACAGTAGTCAGGAACTTACATCTGCTAGTTTCTCATTGATAGATAAACCAGTTCTATTCATCATATACCTCAACAATGTTATCTTCTAACGATGCCACCCACCTATGAAAAACATGCTAATTTCTTGCAAGGTACACCATTCCTTTTAAATAAAAAATACAAATTATGCCCTTTTCTGGGCATTGCTAAGTATGCATATACCTATTCTTAGAAGATTATTGGTGAGCCACGTCAGGTAGCAATTCAAAGAATGGAAGCAGCCTAGGTGGTCCCTGGAAATAAATAGATCACACCGAGGGCTCCCAGCAAGCAAAATAATGCTTGCAACTACCAGGAATTTACAATCAATCCTTGTGGATATGACCGTGAATGGATGAGAACCGCCAGTGTTCTCAACATCCATCAGTTCGGCCATGACATATTAGATGAATTAGAACTGGCTAGTGGCAGATCTTACTATACAACAGAAGATAGCTGATAAAAGGGCTCCAAATTAGTAAATAAACTGCAGATGACTAGAAAATTTTCTTTTGATCAACCGACTACTCGTCTAATCTCCTCAATTAACTTCAACCGTGTCGATGGTTCAACCTGCATGGAATTTCAACCACCACCTTTTAATTCGAACCTAATCATGAATTTCAAGATTTTCGATATGCACCAAAAAGTGGAGGGAGGGAGGGAGGAGGGAGGGAGGGAGGGGAGGGAGGGAGGGAGGGGGGAGGGGGAGGAGGAGGGAGGGAGGGAGGGAGGGAGGAGGGGGAGGAGGGAGGAGGAGGAGGGAGGAGGGAGGGAGGGAGGGAGGGAGGGAGGGAGGGAGGGAGGAGGGAGGAGGGAGGGGGGAGGGAGGGAGGGAGGGGGAGGGAGGAGGAGGGGGGAGGAGAGCAATCAGGAGCAATCGAGAGAGCAATCAGAAGAGGAGAGAGCAATCAGAAGACGAGAGAGCAATCAGAAGGCGAGAGAGCAATCAAGACGAGAGAGCAATCAGAAGGCGAGAGAGCAATCAGAGACGAGAGAGCAATCAGAAGACGAGAGAGCAATCAAGAGGCAGAGAGCAATCAAGGCGAGAGAGCAATCAGAAGACGAGAGAGCAATCAGAAGAGAGAGAGAGCAATCAGAGAGAGCAATCAGAAGACAGAGAGAGCAATCAAGGCGAGAGAGCAATCAGAAGGCGAGAGAGCAATCAGAAGAGAGAGCAATCAGAAGACGAGAGAGCAATCAAGGCGAGAGAGCAATCGAAGACGAGAGAGCAATCAAGACGAGAGAGCAATCAGAAGCGAGAGAGCAATCAGAAGACGAGAGAGCAATCAGAAGACGAGAGAGAGCAATCAGAGGCGAGAGAGCAATCAGAGACGAGAGAGCAATCGGGAAGACGAGAGAGCAATCAGAAGACGAGAGAGCAATCAAGAGGCGAGAGAGCAATCAGAAGGCGAGAGAGCAATCGAGAAGGCAGAGAGAGCAATCAAGACGAGAGAGCAATCAGAGGAGAGAGAGCAATCAGAAGACGAGAGAGCAATCAGAAGACGAGAGAGCAATCAGAAGGCAGAGAGCAATCAGAAGACGAGAGAGCAATCAGAAGACGAGAGAGCAATCAGAAGACGAGAGAGCAATCAGAAGACGAGAGAGCAATCAGAAGACGAGAGAGCAATCAGAAGACGAGAGAGCAATCAGAAGACGAGAGAGCAATCAGAAGACGAGAGAGCAATCAGAAGACGAGAGAGCAATCAGAAGACGAGAGAGCAATCAGAAGACGAGAGAGCAATAAGAAGGTGAGAGAACAAAAAGAAGGCAAGAGAGCAATGAGAGAGCAGAGCGCAATGAGCAAGCAGCGAGCGAGAGAGCGAGCAATGAGAGAGCAGTGAGAGAGCAGTGAGAGAGCAGTGAGAGAGCAGTGAGAGAGCAGTGAGAGAGCAGTGAGAGAGCAGTGAGAGAGCAATGAGAGTACCAAACAATAGGAAAACAATGAGAGAGCAATGACAGAGAATAAGGGAGTGGGGTAACAAGGCGAGAGAGCAATGAGAGAGCAGAGCGCAATGAGAAAGCAGCGAGAGAGAGAACAATGAGAGAGCAGTGAGAAAGCAATGAGAGCAATGAGAGCAGTGAGAAAACAATGACAGAGCAATGACAGAGAATAAGGGAGTGGGTGATGAGAGAGCAATGAGGGAGAGTGAGGGACTGGTGAGAGAGCAAAGAGAGAGAATGAGGGAGTGATGAGAGAGCAAGGAGAATGAGGGAGTGATGAGAGGGCAAGGCGAGAGTGAGGGAGTGATGAGAGAGAGCAATGAGAGAGACGAGAGAAGAAATTGGTTTACCTTGCACAGCAGAGCAGCTAGACCTTGAGGAAGAGCATTCAAATCAGAGGCAGAGTCCCCAAGCTTAGATAGTTGAAACAATATTTTTTGAACTCGCAACTCCTTTAGATGATTGTCATAGTTTTTAGAATCATCTTTCCATAAAAAGAAAACACTGTCATCTTCCCACTTATCCTTGGTAACCTCAGACGCTGTGAACCACTGCTTTATCAGAGCTATTGCTGCTTTATGAGACAGCTGTTCCCCAGCAGCATCACGCACAGTCCTGACAAGAGATCCCTCCCCCACTCTCCTTCGTAACCTCTTATAGAAGAAGGACCGAGAGCTTCCCCATTCGATCACTTCTTTGATGACTCCTTTTGCAGCCATTCTAAGTGAAGTATCATGAAGTTCAGCAAATCTGGTGGCGATCTGAATGTAAACTGGCAAAAGTTTTTTTTCTCGGGCCCTTATGCTTTTGTGAAGAGTATCAATTGTTCCACTGGACTCATTGCCCTTTGCATCTTGAAGTTTTGATTTAAGGGCAATTAGCTCTTGGTCTAGCCGGCCCATGCACTCAAGCAGCTCCTTGGTTCGGAACTTGATCTCAATCATCCCTTCAGGCTCAAGCACATTACCCTTGGCTGTTCTTTCTGCATACATCTCAATCTGGTCTGGATTAATTCTGCTATCCACCACAACCCATGCCCCTCCACGAATCTCCCCCATCATGGGAATGTAAACAAAGACAGGTTGTTTGTAGGTACGAAGATTTTCAACAATAGTGGACCCAGCCTGTAGAATCCCTTCAAACAGGTCCCTCTGCCCGCCTGAGAAACCCCTCCAATTAGCCAAGATAAAGAGTGGAAGCTCTTCTCTGTTAAAATCCAACAGTGCCTGAGAAGTCTTGGAGGCAGAATCAGGAAACCAAACTTGACCAGCCTGAGGGACTACTCTCTCGTGTGAATCAAGTTGACCAGGGTCAGCTGGGATAACTTGCATCATTGTCTGGGTTTCAACAGCAACAATTCCCACAGGAATTCCTCCAAGTTTTGCCCTTCCAGTTACCACAGTCCTCGCCCAACCTTCGAGTGTCTCCACAAAGCTATCTTTGTCAAAGATACCTCCATACCACCTCCCACTATTGTCTTGAACACCACAAATAGCTGCACGAGGATCACAAGAAGATTCAGGGCAATATTCAACTACCCGTTCAGGTGGGTCCAAGGATGGTAAAATGGGAAGGGGTCCACCAACATGCGGAGGCACATAGCTGAGCCAATTTAAAATAGCAGAGACACCTTCAATGTCATCTGAGACAGTTAGATGAACAACCCCATTGGTTGCCATGATTTTTGGACCACCTAGTTGCATGTGAGAGCTATAAACCTCACGTCCCAAAAGCTTGTTCAATGCAGAGAAACCAGTCAGAATGATTGGTTGATCTAGCCTCTGAATGCAACGCATTCCAAGACGAGCAAGGTAAGCTCCAATTCCTACTGTCCGACCAGTAACATAAGTCAATGTAAAAGTCTCCTGGTAAGCCCGAGAATAAGCGCCTGCAATAGCTCCACTTCCAGTCAAATTCTCTACTCCCAGTCCATCCTCCTCCCCTACAATTGTGTCTATTACCCATCTGATCTCTCCACTTTCTAGCTTCAACTCATGGGCTATGACAGAAGACTTGATCTGTTCATAATCATCTGGTGTCAAGTAAACATACTGGAACCCACGTTCAGGACATGACTCATCAGACCATCCAACTCGAAAGCAAGCTTTTACCTCTTCAGCTACGCCAATTCTGGCACCAGAATTTGCAGCCAAATATATTAAAGGAAGTTTCTTGTCACAAGCAAGATTTGTTACTTCAAGAAAGAATGCATCCTCTCTAGGGCCAAAAGACCCAGCCTTAAAGGTTACATCGTTTGCTACTATTACTATGGTCCTGCCATCTGGGAACTCTGGAGTAGACATTTCCATGCACCAAGCTACCATTCCCACGTCGTTAAGAGCTGGAGCACGGTCTATTGGAACAAGAGGAGTGCCCCACGTTCCTTTCTTGTCAACAAATGCTAGCTCAGTGACTTTAAAAAGATTTTTGCTTCTTGACCTATTGACTCCCAGGATATGAGATTCCCATGACCTTTTCAGTGCTGTTTGAAATGCCTGCATCCATAAAGTTTAAAATTAATAAAATTTAAAACGTGACACTTCTAATAAATTTTTAATATTTCAGTAAAAATAGACCTAATCAATGGACATTCGTAAACGATCGGCTGTTCTCACCAGAGGAAAGTCATAGCAGTAGGTCGTGTTGCTCTTCCTTGCCAATAGACGCTTTCTATCAATTACACTGAGAGGTTGATACCGTGCAGCCACTGGCACACCATGCAGTGGACCAGGAGGGGAAATGATTGAATGGTATACTATTTCATGGGCCTTGAAGTTCTCCACTTCTCGATAGATCTACAAAAAAATTAGCAAATGAGTAAAACAGTATATAAACATGGACCAAGAGCAACAATTAAAGAGACCGAAACGGAGACAGAGACAGAGACAAAGACAGATAGAGACAAAGACAGAGAGAGACAACGACAGAGAAGCGTGATGCATAAATCAGAAGAGTCTTCACATCCCCAGCAATCATAAGCAGTGATTAGTGGTTTCTTTCAGTGCCTACCCAAATTCATTGACAACATCATGGATATCAACTACTATCTTGATAAATTTCTAAAGTGATATAAGATATGAAGCTAACCACTTTGAGAACTTTTAAGCAAACCCAGGCCTCTCCATCAACAAATTGTTGTTGGAGGCACCATTCTGATACATTGATGAGGATTTTTAAAGCAATCACTGTTAAATTGTTGTATATGCTCCCTTCTTTTATTTTCTTGAAGTCCTCTCATATGTTTCCAAAAAAACAAAACTCTTAAAATCCCCGGAGGTTTATTTCTTATAATCAAAATAACATTCTTGTTTGCACAAAATAAAAAAACAAAATATTTCTTTTGAGGAAGTTGCAAAAAAAAAATATTATGAGTCCCTATTATTAATAGAAACTAGTCATTTTGTGGACAAATCACCCATCTCCATTCCAACTACAGACCATCCTAACTCTCAGTCTCAGCTAAATGAATCATCTATGTAAACTGTTACACTTTCCTGAGCTAACTTCATTAAGTCACACATCAATAAAAGAATGGGACAGACTTGAAATAGGTGCACTACAAAGAATACAACCTTTTAACAGTTGTTTTCTCTTGGTTGCAGAACAATATGGCAATGATGAGAACTTTGTGCACAACTTTTTTTTAAAAAAGAATGATAACGCACAAGATTAAGAGACAAGGAAGCAATCACATCATCTTGCTTCACCATTCCTGAATTGTTGATTTGAGCCATTTCAAGCTCAAAGAAACTACAGCCTGCAGCTCTGATAGCAACAACATGAAAATTTTTCTCCCACTAAGTTTGAATATTACTGCATAACCTAAATTAAACCACACTAAAACTATAAATTCATAAGAAACAACTAGTCACATTAACTCCAACTGATATGAGAGCTTTTTACTAGTGAAGTCACATCACAAGCTGAAGTGCAAGTTGTAGTACAGGGTTTCTTTACAAGCTTTTTGAGCCAAACTTATCCAACTAATCAGTCATCTCATCTTGTTTGGAATGATAGTAAAACAGTAGTCCATTTATGTAAAACTGGATGCCATGAAGGTCAAGCATGTAAAAACGTCAGACTACCAATTTAACAAATCAAAAAGTGAAACTTGATAAATAGCTTCAAGCTACAGAGAGCCGTATAAAACTGTCACAGTTTTATTAGATTATAGCAAGGAATTTATGTTGAGCTCCTCAAGGAAAAATACAACAATGTGAAAAACAGTTTTATCCATCATTAACTGAATGAACTTCAATAGAAACATACATGCACGGTGCTGGTATGACCAGTCACATTTGTTACCACCACTCTCCAGGGGCCACTAGCACGTGCAACAGAGGCCAACCAAAGCTTCACTTCCCACTGACAGACAGCAAGCTTATGCATTCGAACACCAACTGATTCATGGATCTGATGAGCAAGCTCTTCCAAGATAAGCGCAACTATCGCTTCCTCTTGGCCAGGGTATAAGTCAATGCTCCTGAGAATACTACAGCGTAAGACAACAAGGACGACATATATACCACATACTACTTTTTTACAACCTTATGCTTAAACATACCTGGAGTTAGGTACAAGGTCATATATCTGTTGTTCGCGCAATATGCAAAGATACATGTGGGCATGTTCTGACTTGACGGTTGCATTGTGACTATGAAGTTCTAATTCTTCAAGTGCATTATTAACAGATCTCAATAAGCTAATCGAAGTGTAGGACATATCATATTTAAATTCATTTGTTTCTTGATATGCAGAAAGACCATCAGCTGTATTAGGCTGCCTCAGCAGGGTTCGAAGAAACATCCTTTGGATATGAGGTTTGTCCACAACAGTATAAAGGTGCCATTGACGATCTCTTGATGGAGTGTACTGTATGTTCTCATAACCTTTAAGTTTGTCCTGAGTTTTTATACAGATAAATTAGTCTAGAAAGCAAGGAAATTTCATAAAGAAAATAGAAAAGCTACTCGGTAATATAAGGAACCAACCAGTTCAAGAAAAATAGATAGAGGTGGCTCTAGGTGACGAAGTAGAGGTTCTTCTTCATAATAAAGTTTCTCAGAGGCCAAGTAGGAGTGTCTCATGGGGGCTCGTCCTTCATCCCTCTGAATAATACAGCTAATGACCCCAACACCAGAGTGTCGGAGACTGGAAACCACCTCTTTATCTTTCAGTATCTTGGCTAACTTGTTTACTCTTTCTTGGGCTTGGTCCTCATCACCACTAACCAATTAATTTCAAAGGATATTAGTGGTCATAAAGCTTCTTTAGGAAGACCATAGAACAATATCTAGATAATCTAGGTACTGAAAGCAAAACAAAAAAGGACTATTTTACCTATCTTGAAGTAAACTCATCTGATTGTTGATGCCCACCAATGCAACATGGAGCATGTTACCATGGCTCAGAGGTTCAATTGAACCATTTGGCACAACTTCATCATCAGAACCAGAGGCCGACTGATGAGCAGCTTCTTTTAAGGCAGCAGAAATTACATTTGACAGAAACTGAAGAGATTTGATGATAACCATAATTCCCCATCTCCTTTCACAGTGCTTCTCAACCACTAGTTCATCTGAAAGGTGCTCCTCTGAACTATTCCTTTTCTCTATGTGTTCTTCAGAAAACTCCCATGACGCAATGAGGCCAGATCTATGCCATTGCATACGAACACTTCCCTTGACAAGAAAAGGCTGAAAAAGCAAAAATATAGATGCAAAAGGAAACACAAAAACAACTTGATACATACAGTAATCATGAAAGTAACAGAAACAATACCTGGTACAACCGACGAACATAGGTCTCCACAACCCGCCTTTGTAGAGTGTGGTCACTATGATCAAACAAGCCAACCAGGGCATCTTCAACAGCCAATGGGGCTCCAACAAGATCCTCCATTCTCTCATCTATGGCACTTTTTCTTCTGGGAGTGCAGACATTCTCACCTTCCTCAGTGAACATCTCAAGTTCAGAGAGACTTCTTGCAATGCTTGTCCGAAGTTCACTCAATTTGGTATGCTCAAGTAGTTGACTTGATTTTAGTGCCAGCTGCAAATACAATATCATGAGGAACACAGCTTTTCTGGAATATAAGACATGTAACTAGATCACTGTAGACAAACAAAACAAGTACAGCATTGGTAGCAATTTCTTGGGCTTTCAACCTCAGAGTACACTGTATGATTCAAAGCAGAAAAGCGGATCAGTTGATTTCTATAAGCTGCTGGGTTAGGGTAGACCAGAGCTTCCATCAACCTGAGTATCAGCTTATTTTTACTCCGAATACCCTGCAAACAACAAAAATCCAACCAAGTACGTATTATGAGGAAGTTAAGACTTCAGAAGAAAAAGGATAAGCCCAAGTTACTGTTTATTTCAGTCCTTAAATACCTGATGAGATAGCACCATGTCCACCACTTTTAACAAATCTTTCTTATACTGAAGGCGAAGGCGCTCAATTACATCAGCCTAGACGTGTAAATAATCATGAGTCAAAACTTTCATAAATTCATGGCGTCCCAAATAATAAGATGGCATAATCAACACAGCTAGAACACTGAAAGTTAAGAAACCTAAAAGTCAATAATAGGATACAGTTTTAACCTGCATATTGTCATTGAAAAGCTCTTCAACAGACAAATATTCCTCAAAAAGGGATTGAACAATAATACGAGCATGACTCTCTCTTCCGCCTTCATATGATTTGACAAGACTCAAAAGAGGTTCGACAAGCCTTTCCTGAGTAGACCTTTCTTTATCAGGACAAGACAAGAGGTGTGCCTACATTAGTAAAGTCTCAAGTTAGTAGTTGATTTCTCATTGTAAAGGGAAGATATAAGAAATAAGAGACTTAAGTTACAATCCCAGATTATTATCAACCTCGAGAATTCCCCTCAACAATTTCGCAGGAAAATCAGTATTTTTCTGTGTGCTGCTTACAACAGGTTCATATTCCTTAAATTTTGTATCCAGCTGCAATTCATCATTTACAAAAACAAACCAAATTTCAAGCTGAGAAAACCATAAATAAACGAAGTACGAAAAACACTAAGAACTCCAAAACTAGTATGCTGAAACATAAAATTAACACAAACCACATTTCGGAGATCCTTTGAAAGCCTAGTAGCCAAAACAGCCATTGACTCTTGCCATTGAAGGAAAGGGAGTTCAGGACTATCCAAGCAGTTTAACAAATCTTGGACTACCTGAAGAGGAAGTGCAAGTTTGTGAGTAATTATCAACAATAACAACTATTATAGTAAAAGCAAATGTAGCAGGTGATAGTAATGATTAATGATATTGATAGCATTGAAATCCACTGCCGAGAACAGAAACATAAATAAGATAAAGAATCAAATGCTATTTCTGATGCTATAGGAATTAAGTTAAAAAATTTGAAAACAATGAAGTTAGTGCAGCACAAATAAAGGTTTGTCAACTCACTGTATACACTTACTTCATCAATGTTATGATCATAGCCAGCAAGGATCATTTTAGCAGCATTCAAAGTTGCAGCACACCTTTGGTGAACCTTCCCAGAAACTGCAGTTGGAGGGCCTAGTACAGGAAAGCATCCATGAAAGGGTTCAGCCTTCCTTACAGCTGATGGATCATCTAAATCGAGTTTTGCAATCAGATCACCAGCCTGCAAAAAATCACAAAACTAACATAAAAACCAACAACAAGACACTAGAACATCAATGAGTTATAACAACGATAGAGCCATTTTAAAACTAATAAATACATATCTGAAATAGTAGAGGGTGATAGATGACATATTAAAGCATCATATACTTCTAGCTTTATAAAATAATATAATTAAAAATTAAAATAAAAAAAATATACCTGTAATGCCTGGCCTTCAGACACCATAAAATGAATTACTCCTGGAGCAGGTAACAGAAGTGGCATGCACATTTTCATCACCTCAACTTCTGCATATGGAGCATCCGTCTCTACATGACTACCATCAGACACTAAGAAGCGTAGCAGCTTGCATGGTGTTTCTGCCACTAATTTTGAGGGGTCATGATCATTCTGGAATTACCGAGACAAAGATCTCATGAGTTGGAACTGGCTCACAAGAGCAAATGAGGATCATATAGCAACAAAAGAGACACAAAAGATCGCCAGGACAAGTAACCATACTAAAAACAAAAGCAAATGATAAGAGCAACCAGGGAAAATGAAAAAACACACTATCATAATCCATCAGAGAGGATCTGATAATAATGAAAGTATTACAAACGGTAATAACCATAACAACATCACAATCAAAATAATAATAATATTATTAATATTAATAATAATAATAATAATAATATATAATGATAATTGCAAAAATCATGTACAAGTATTCTCCCAGAATCACATTATAAATATTTAAGTATGAAACAAATGGAACTCACCTGTAACAAGCAAGTTCTCCCATCAATAAGTAGACGAGTACCAGCTGCTTCTTCTTCAGCATATATCACATGACTGTTTCCATCCAACTATGACAAAAGACGCCAAGACATAACAAAATCAAAATTTACTTCCATTACAAAATATAATTGTGTTAAATTTTGTTGCACATTTTCATCCCATAATGACAAGCCATTCAGGAAGTCTGAACACCTTATAATCAAATAACAGTTTTTAAGAGTTCATATTGGGAGTTTTCTCAACTCAACAGTCTCCCACGTCTAAGCTTACACATAACAGCCCCGAGACATCACCGCAAAAGCCCAATGGAGTAGACTATAATTGGGTCCCACCTTAAAGAGCCCACAATACACATAAAATGGAGAGCACAAACTGGGCCTTGGCCCATAGACACATTCATATCATGTTTTTGTCTCATCCCAAAATAATTAGCGATTTAGGAGGCATATCCTCAACCTGATAATCCAATAATGGCATTACTAAAGACTTCTCAATGTGGGACTCTTCCACTCTGAACTAACTAAAACAATAGAACAAATACTCACCTGCATAAGAAGACCCCCATCACGTAAAGTGTGGATCTCTGCTTCAACTTCTGAGTTGTTCATCCGCAATCTATAGCTGCCAGGGCCACCTCGTACCATCTCAATCTAAGTTACAAATTTTCACAGAACAAGAAACTTTCAAAAAAACTTAAATGGCTCATACAAAAGAATAGAAAAAGAAAAAACATCTGAAGTGCAAGTAGCCTATGTTTGATACATACAGTATATTTACACCCTTCAATGTTCAAGGAAACTTGAGAATTAACAAGTGAAATGTGCTGCAATTTACAGGGTAGGATCGTTAATGAATACATAAAATTGCTGCAGAAAACATTAGAAATTTTAATTCAGAGCCTCTAAGGTACCAGAATGTGTTTACCTTGGGTGGGATTTGCCCTTTCTCAAGATAACCGACATAGTCAGAAACCATGGCTGCACTACTGGTAGATGCTTTCTGTGAGAGAGAGAGAGAGAGAGAGAGAGAGAGAGAGAGAGAGAGAGAGAGAGAAATTTTCAATCAATTTCTTGGTCCTGCATTTGTTTATAGAGTACCGAAAGTATTACAGTAACTTACGTAAAGAGCCCCACCAACAACTGAATGATACCACGGGGGTCTCTCTGCTCGCACACGCATAGCAATTCTGCTATCTAGCCAACCGGTATGGATCTTGTTATCTCTGTACTCAGAAGCCTGAGAGAGAACCCGATCAATTAGAAAAATAGATAAATGCATTTCCTCATTTCTTAAAGTACAAATAAGAAAAAAAAAGACCAATTAGGACCCACATGTAAAAGATCTATAGTGTAATCAACATTTGTATGAATTTCTCCTCGAATTTGGATTTCCTTCAGCCCAAGAACCATATTAGCTATTGCTAGGGCCCTAGACTCCCCAAAAGCAAAAACATGTCCTGAAGCAGAAATAAATTGCATAAAACTTCAGCAGATCAATAACTAGCAAGTTTATACATCCAATCCACTGATAGAAATTAAAAAACAAGAAAACTGTGGAAACTACTTACCAAATTGAGAATCTGAAAACTCATGTATCCCTCCACCAGACTGCAATTTACACAAAGCACAACAAGTGAGCGCCTAAAAAGTTTTATATATTAGACATGGAAAATATTTATACGCTATTGTGCAAGTACCTAAAAGCTTATACTTCAAAATCCAGCAGAAAGGGAGATCCCAAGGTGTAAGTACCTTAACAGAAAAGTATGCCCATACATTTGGCTTGCTTTTGAAATTAAGTTCCTGCAAAATGTCAACAATAACCCAAAATCAACGTTAATCACAAAATGAAAACAGTAACACTTCCTGTTTATAACTAAACATCATTTTCTTTCTAAGTAAATGTCACCTGTACTTTCCCAGTTGTAGGCTTGAAACCATCATCTGGATCCTCACTAGTCACACGGACAGCCACGCAGTGGCCCTTCGGCCTTACTGACTCAGCCTTATCAAAATTAAACGGGGTTGCAGAAATAGATGTTCTCTTCCAAGCATCATATCCTCCCCCCGAATCTTTTCCATAAAATCGTCTAATTTCTAGAAAAAGGAAAGCATAATATGACCTTATCAATATAAATTTTTTATTTCTCAAGCTTATGAAAAAAATGAATCTAGAAAACTAGATTTTAATACAAGTATTTTGGAAAGGCCACAAAAAAGGGAGAACAAGAAGAAAGATAAGATATGCAAATAAAGCTTGCACACGTTTTTGCTCTTGTTTTAATTCTCTCTTTGTAACTTTTACAAGTTTTTCATTGTAAAACAAATTTATAAGAGATCACAATAATTTGTAACAAGACTAAAAGCCTACCCGAAAATTCAAACTTTCTTATTCTTTATGGTCTACCAAGAAACCATATAAAAGCAAACTACAAGCAATGACGTATCTTCATCACAATCATTGCTGTGTCAGAGAGAGAGAGAGAGAGAGAAGCCTACCAGGGATTTGCCAGAGAGGAATGCCCATACCAACTGCAACTTGAGCTGCTGGCAAATTTACTTCGGCTATCCACTCTGTTACAGGATGCTCCACCTACAGCAGAATCCAGTGAGAATCAGAAAGCGAAAAATTTATGTAATAGTAGTAATAAATGGACAAACATGACATACCTGCAATCTTGGGTTCAATTCTAAGAAGTAATACTCGCCCGTTTCCATGCTATACAAGTATTCAACAGTAGCGGCTCCTACATAATTTACACACTTAGCTAACCTCCTTGCTGCCTGTTCCAGCTTTTTCACTGTTGCTTCCGCAGCTACAGTAATAGGTCCCTCCTCAATAATCTATCATTCAAGCAATTCAAAAACGTCTTTGAGTTCTCTAGGTATATGCACTGGAATAACACAAATAAATATGTATAAATTATAAACATAAGTAGGATAATATTGTGAGTTGAGTGATTCTATCATCGTTAATATGAAGAAGTAATGCATGCTTGCAAATAGTATGGCTTCTCAAAGTAAGAAAAAGTTAGGTCGCCATAGTCCAGCCTCCTTTTCCCTCTATGCATATGCATAAACAGGAAGAATATTGTGAGTTCAGTAATTCTATTCAAATCAAATAATATTGTGAGTTCAGTAATTCTATTCACTTCAAAGAATGTCGTGATTTCAGTAATTATATCCACATTACTGGACATGCTATCTAGTCTCCTCTGAGAGAGTTGACTTCGTAAATATTTTTAATAAATTTGAGATCCAAAGGAATATTACTTTTTGGTGCCGCCTTTGTACACTGCAGTCACGGCTGTGTAAAGCTGCCACATTTCCATGCTGGTCACAGAGCAATTGAACTTCCAAATGTCGACTCTAACAAGAGAAACAAAAATTATTGTTAACAAATATACATATTTTTGCCACAGATACAAATAGCATTTTTTTTAAATATAAACAATATAAACTAAATTTCCAGATTTTCATATCACCTGAGAAGCAACTTTCATGATAAAAATGGGAGAACCAGGAACTTCACCCTGAACTTGCTTGAACAAAGCCTTTACCTCCTCATCATTATGAACCTGTAAATCTTAACATACTAAATACCAAAGCCTTTTGAAATTCTCAGTATATGTTTGTTCTGGAAGAGTAAGGAAGAACCTTTCTGATCCCTTTTCCGCCGCCACCCCAAGAAGCCTTGATCATAGCAGGATAACCAACCACCTGACAACTAGCTAAGGCCTCCTCTGTAGTGTAAACACAAGCTTGCCGATATACATCCTCAGGGATAAGCTCTAGACAACTCTCTTGGGGAATTTTGACCTGGAATTATAATTTCTTAGAAAGAGCTTTGTGTATCAAGCTAAAGTTAAACAGAGCATAACATTATAAATAATTACATGAGAACCACTCCATGGTAAAGTTGGTACTCCAGCAGCCTGAGCAATCAGAGAAGAACCAATCTTATCTCCCAGTGCACCCATCGAAGAACCCGGGGGGCCAAGAAATATTATTCCCTTTGCAGTTAAAGCATCGGGGAGCTCAGGGTTTTCCGAGGCATGACCCCATCCAGGCCAAACAGCTGAAACCCTTGTAACCTCTGCCACCTACAACAACGCAAAAGTTTAAGAGTTAGACATACTTTAAAATAAAAAAAAAAAAAAAGAAACAAATATGTGACAGTAAAAGGTTTATGACCTCTACTATGAGTTGCACATTGGCATAATTATTGTTGTTGGTCCCACCAGGGACTTCCACAAATTGATCAGCAATCCTGATGTGTTCTGCATTGATTCTCATGTCTTCCGGGGTTGCCATAGCCACCAATAAGATAGCCTTTTCATTTCCAAAGGTTTCATAGGCCCATGTTCTGATACTTCTCATGAACTTGACTGCGGCCATTCCATTATTTGCAATTAAGATACTGTGAATGGGCTGCTTTCCACCCAATGCTGTACAAAAGTCATCAACTTTTGATACTGTTTCAGCATGCCTGATTTGGACCTTTCCATTTATGACGCCATTGCTGCGCCATACCTCGGTCATGACAGGACCTCTTACGGCTTCAGACATCTGCAGACATAATAAATAAATAAATAAATGAAAGGGTCCTCATCATGTTTTTTCCTACAAATGTGTCAATAGATAAAAGAATAAGATTATAAATGAATTAGCAATCTACAAATATTTACACTGTAAAGCTATCATTGCTATGCTTCTAGCTCTTCATTATCTCCCTCCATTTTTTATTTCCTTTTTTTTTCTTTTGCATATCTGACCTACTACTCTTGCATTTGCACCACCTCAAGTCAGTGAGTGAATGTTTTTATAAAGTCCAACTTGAGCAAAACTTTTCAAATTTGCCAGTTTAGTATCACATGTATGGAAGGTTTTCAGTACTTCCAGTTTGCACCCACAGGATGAGGAACGAATCAAAGAAAAAATGGTGGAACAAAAGTAGATGATGAATGACAGAGCAATGTACTCCTATCAAGAGTTAAACATGTTTATTGAGAAAAGTTTAAGCACCGTCTGAAGTGCAACCAAACAGTAATTGAATGGAAAAGATTCCCACATGATTATTGAGAAAAGGGTAAATTATGGCAAACAAAAGCACAACTAACGTTTCAATGAGAGGCGACAATTATGTATGGATGAACACTATCAAACACGTATAAGATTCAGACCAAAAATATAAACTTAATTGCAGCCATTTTAATAGCCAATTTCTACTCATTCATTTACTGAGAGGAGCTCAATCAGAGTCGCATAACTCTTAGCTTAGTTCAAACAAGAGAGCAGCCGTCGGCCTAACCATCGGTGTGCTATGGGAAGCAAAAACACAATATGAGCTCGAACTACCATATAAGAAGATTGTGATCATCAAAGATCTGCGAGAACTCATCAAACGTTTCAAGCTAAAGTAATTTGAAACATTTATCACAGAAATTGAAACTCCCAACTGTAACTCAAACACAAATTCGTCTACGTATAGAATAAAAGAAATTCAGCCTTTACATTCTAGTAGCAGAACGAAAGAGAACCAGAGGAAAGAAAAGAGTAACAAATATATGCTACTCATAATAGTTTTATCAAAACAACGGAAAATAAAAAAAATAAAAAAAAGAGCGACACTAAAAGAAAGAATAAAATATGACAGGGAACCAAGTATAACGGACCTTAGCTAAGACGAAAAAGCCAAATCGCAGGAACCCAGCAATGTGTTCTGAGTTGGTTCTTGTTGTCAAGCGTCAAAATGGTGATGCGCTCGGAGAAAAACTGAAGACATCCATGATCCAAATGAGAACCCAGAATACCAAAGAAGATATGCTTTATTGCTAACGGCTTTTAATGAAAGTTCCACGTCATACCTGCCCGCCTCTATTCCTCCCAGTAGTTCCCAACAACCACGAGCCTCTCTTAACTCAGAGGAGCACTGACCCCCCTTCCCTTTCCTCTCCCAACCTCACTCAATTAAGGCACGAAAGCAGAAACAGTAGAAAACAAACCCCGTGATTAAGAAAGCTCCATTTCTTCAACCCCATTTCTTGTTCCTATTTCGTCTTTTCCTTGTTGTTGAACTAGTTCAGATTTGTTATTACTAACGTGTGGGAAGCAGAGTCCTTTGACCGACTGAGAGTTGGGTGGTGCAGTCGACCAACCCTTCCTCATCAGATCAGCCGCGCGGAAGGGCTGGAGAGAGGAGGCGGAGAGGGTCCCCCCGAATCAAAAATCATATTCTGATGACGATTCCAATGAATCCCGTTCCACGTCCCGTTAATTTTCTTCCCTTCTTTCTCCGTCATCTCCAGGGGCGGCGAGAGACGAGCTGCTTAACTAATTGATTCTTACAATTTCTTTCTTTTTTACTGACTTTTCAATTCATATTAACTAGGACTTACGGATGAAGCATTAATCACTGGGTCCCTTTCCCTTCTCCTCTATTTTTTGGTCTCGTGTAAAATCATTTCCGCCCTTTCATTCATGAATATGGGACAGACAGCTGCATGGCCCAAATGGGTTGGTTTGGTTGGGTGGAAGGTAGTTGCGGCCATGCCTTCCTTATTGCTCTCTATCTCTCTGTCTCTCTCAGGCTTTTTTAAATGAAAGATAAGCTTGGCGACACCATCACAATCAAGCATTTAAATTAACAGAATGGAGACATAGACTAATGTTCCTGTACCCTGATTAACCAAAGGAAAGGAAGTTCAGGCACCCTAATTTTCAAATACTTTATAGAGAAATTAACGAACACTTCTTCCCTTTAGGAATTTAGCTGCAACTTTTTATTTACTGTATGTTGTTCTAGAGTAGACTTAAATATTGACGTTATTAGAAGTCTAACAAACCGGAATATTTATATATTTGTAGGTAGTTTTAGAAGTCTTTTTCTAAGTTTTAACTTATGACATCAACATCTCATGGAGACTTAGAGACCCATACCCACTTAATGATGAATATATATATATATATATATATATATATATATATTTAAGTTTTATCAACTTTATTGTCCCATATCTCATTGAAGTATTATTGTACAATAGGTTCCTTGATGGTTGGCAAGAACAGAGAACTTCCTTCATGGTTTGTGAAAAGTTGAAGAATATGATGCTTCTTCTCTGGTTATTATTTATGATAAAGTGATGCTTTCTCTACGGTCATTATTTAAGAATCCAATTCATTGCAGAAAATAATTATACGTTTCAATTTTCAACAAATGGATTTCATCAGAACACGACGGAATAATAGTCAAACGCTCAAAATGTCGCTTACATCAAGTTCTATTCTTACATTAGTGTATCATGAATCTTTCCAATCTCTTTTATCTCAATATTTGAAACTTCTATTGACCATCAATGGCTCGAATAAAAAAAATCATAATAAAACAGAAATCAAAGGTCCTGGTTTAATAAAACTGTAATAGTCATAAGTTTGAGAAATCGATTATAAACGTGTTAAGATTTCATCTATTCATACCCCGTTCATCTTCGGAGCATACCTTAATCCGTCGCCATGTCCAGCTTCAATCCCTATCTAAAGCGATTCGGTCACCAAACAGCTGCAATCACACGGGATCTCCTCTCGTTAGCGCATTAAAACAAACAGATAACGCGCGTCACTCGACGGAAAAATACAAATCCTCAATGAACAATCCAAACACTGCCAAGTGCCAACAATTACTTCTCTCCGATAGAGACCGATACATGCAGTGACAAGCAATGTCTCTCTTAGTTTTACATATCTTACGGAAGTCGTTTAGATTATTACTCTCTTTGTTCGCTTCTCAGACGGAAGCCGCTCAGATTAATAAGGAAACGTAACCGTAACAACAAGGGAAGAACCCTAAATTGCATCGAAAGATTCGAAACGATACTAACCTCGCAGCAGTACTTTAATTCGATTCCCTGTTGCCGTCCCCTTGCGTTTTTAATCGCTTTCGTACTGGAGATTTCCGTCATGTTTAATAATAAAAAAAAGAAAGAGTTCTACAATGGCGGTAATCGCAACTTCCGCGATTGCAGAAATCGCCCTTACGGAGTGCACATGGAAGAGATAATGGGGGGAAGTAATGGATCGCAACGCCCTCATCTACCCTATCCCCATAGCGAGGGAGGAGATTTTGTACACTGAACAGGAGAGGGACCCAGTGAACGTTAATAGTGATGTTATGAGTTGGTAGCGCATTTAACGAGTTAGAGTGAGTCAGTGACCCGATTTATGATTGGGGTCATAAACTGATGTTCATAAATTTACATTAATTTACATCTAATTATAAAAGATAGTGGGTGACACGGATGTAGAATGGTATCAGTCTACTTCCCAGCAGAACAAACTTGGAATAAAATATATATTTTACCGTTTTACTGTTTAATAAACAGATTGGAAATAAAAACCCGTTTTATCTAATTAAATAAGGGTATAATAGTAAATTTTGAATACTTGCTTGGAGTTGGATGATAGTACTTGATTTTTATATTGTGTAATTTGAGGTGAAATGTTAAAAAAATTTATTGTAATTCTTTAATGGTATTTCGTTTGATTAATATTTAGAATTAAATGGAAGAGTCTTACCCGTTCCATTTATTGTTTACATCTCTATCTTCATGTCCTTATACTAAGTTACTTTGTTTTATAGTCACTTTAGTGTATCATAATTTTGGTAGTTATTATTTTGATTTTACCCTTAAAAATCATAAAAATTTCCAAATAACATGATGATGAATACATGTAACTATAGTTGCAATTACATATAACATAATAATTAAAAATGCAAAACATTTCCAAAGGAAGAAAGGGTAAAATTATTTCTTACCTAGTTATAAGGGCTCAAACCCATTTTCTCATTATAAAACAATTTTAGCTAGACTTATTGCATTATATTTACAAAGAAAATGTCAGTTCCACCTATATGCAGTACCTATCCACATACGTGTTAATCTAAATCATTGATGCCTAGGGTTTATCCTTTAAAATATAGGATTTTATAAAATTAAAAATATGTTTTTTTATTTTTACAAGTTTAGATTAACTTTTACATGAGATAGTAACTGCGCATAACTGCACCTAGCATTACTCATTTATAAATGCCTCCATTCATCAATCTTTTCCATTCAAATAGGCACGATAAGATTTTAACTAAAATTATCATTATAATATATATAAAGACAAGTTGGCCAACCCACACATTTGATGTGTCTACTAGGCTTGTAGCCTCATCCTTCGTTATCAAATTCTAAAAAATATATGTTACATAACATACGTTTTATTCCCCATATGCGGTAATGCCAGTTGTTTCTGTCCTCGTGGACCTAGTGAACTTGATGAACGTTTGTTGCGAGGTTGTAGCGCATTTAACCAATTAGTGTACCGGTTCATGAATTGGATTAAACAGTAATGTACATGATTTTACATTATTAACAAGAGTCGTGATATGTGTAATGTGACCTTTTATGGTCGTTCTTTACAGTCTACGTGGATATTTTATGTGGCATCCACGTCAGCTACTTATTTGGCAAAGAGGGAGAGATGAGAGAGGCCGGAGCGCGGGAGAGTGAGAGAGGCCGGAGTGGGAGAGGGAGAGGCCGGAGCGGAGAGAGAGAGGCCGGAGGCGAGGAGAGAGAGGCCGAGAGGGAGAGAGGCCGAGAGGGAGGGAGGGCCGAGGAGGGAGGAGGCCGCCAGGCGGGAGGGAGGCCGAGCGGAGAGAGGAGAGAGGCCGGAGCAGGGAGGCCGAGTCGGAGAGGGAGAGAGGCCGAGTGGGAGGGAGGGCCGAGGCGGGAGGGAGAGGGAAGGGGAGGCCGGCGGGCGGCCTCGGGCCTCCCACGCCAGGCGGGCGGAGGGAGGAGGCCGAGTGGGAGGGAGGGAGGGGGGCTGCGCGGCCTCGGCCTCCCTTCCAGCGCCACAGGAGGCGGCCCCTTCCGCTTCCCTCTCGCCGCCAGCCTCCTCCCTCTCTCTCTCGCTCGGCGGCCTCCCTCCCTCTCCCTCTCGCTCGACGGCCTCCCTCCCGCTCCCTCCAGCTCAACGGCCTCCCTCTTTCTCCCGCTCCGGCCTCTCTCCATCTCTCGCTCCAACCTCTCTCCTTCTCCCGCTCCGGCCTCTCTCCTTCTCCCGCTCCGGCCTCTCTCCCTCTTCGGCTCCGGCCTCTCTCCTTCTCCCGCTCCGGCCTCTCTCCCTCTCTGGCTCCGGGCTCTCTCCTTCTCCCGATCCGGCCTCTCCTTCTCTGGCTCCGACCCCTCTCCTTCTTCGGCTCCACTCCGGCCTCTCTCCTTCTCCGGCTCCGGCTTCTCTCCTCCTCTGGCTCCGGCCTCTCTCCTCCTCTGGCTCCGGCCTCTCTCCTCCTCTGGCTCCAGCCTCTTTCCCTCTTTGCCAAATAGGCAGCTGATGTGTATGCCTCGTGTTCCTTCCCCCCTCCCCCAAGAAAAAAAAAAAAGAGAGAGAGAGAGAGAGACCAAATGAGAGAGAGAGAGAGAATGAGAGAGAGAGAGAGAGACCAAATGAGAGAGAGAGAGAGCAAGAGAGAGAGAAAATGAGAGAGAGAGAGAGAGAGAGAGAGAGAGGGGAGAGAGAGAACGGGGAGAGAGAGAGAGAGGGGGAGAGAGAAGGGAGAGAGAGAGAGAGAGAGAGAGAAGGGGGAGAGAGAGAGAGAGAGAGGAGAGAGAGAGAGAGAGAGAGAGCAAATGAGAGAGAGAGAGAGAGAGCAAATGAGAGAGAGAGAGAGAGATGAGAGAGAGAGAGAGAGAGAGAGAGCAAATGAGAGAGAGAGAGAGAGAGAGGAGAGAGAGAGAGAGAGAGAGCAAATGAGAGAGAGAGAGAGAGAGAGAGAGCAAATGAGAGAGAGAGAGAGAGAGAGAGAGAGAGAGAGAGATCTCTTTGATCATATAAAATGCAAACAGGTACATTTTTTATTTAACTTATACCCAAATCTAGTTCCAATTGTGACTCCAACGTGGATAATAATTCCAATTGTGATTCCACGTCAGAAGGAACCACTGTGGGACCTTGATGCGTAAGGACTTGCCCCCACTACACTGATGCTTAAAAATAATCCGGACCAGTCCATATCCCACAAATAACAACATATACAACCACGAGGCCCAGTCCATAAACTAAAAAGTACGAACTGGTAGATCTGTGACTTATATGGATATGGACTCATACCCATTCAAATCCATTCCAATCCAATCACAAATCTATATTGCCGAAAATTGAAAAGAAGTAAAATGCTAGCTGTATGTGCAGTAACTATCAGACATTCCTGCCAATCAATAACACAACTTCATAGGGTTTATCCTTCAGAATTTAAGATTTTATAAAAAAAATTTTGATCTTTTTAACTGTTTCTGATTGACTGGTACTTTTGAATAGGCACTGTAGGTGCAATGAGCATTACTCATAAAAGAATAAACTAGAGAACAACATGATATTGCTTTTACTACTCAATGTCATAATCTTGTAGGTGCAGCGCTCATAAAAGAATGAACTAGAGAACAAGATGATATCCCTCTTACTACTCAATGTCAAACGTCTAAACAAAAAATGCACCCTTATCGTCCAACAATTCATGAGTGTTTTGCATCAAAGTTCAACAATTAAAATATCACCTCACTAGTTCCACCTCGTAATATTAAAATATGTGATCATAGCGGGTTCTCGGCACTAGACTCAAAAGTTAATTTATAACAAAGTAAATAAAGTAAGTTGTCCATCATCTCCGGTTTTGCCCATGAGGTTAAAAGTTAAAACCGTGACCCGTTCTTCACCTGATAACAAAAGAAAATAATGAAATTTGGCCCCTTTCCATGTCCCGTCAAATTCCCTTCGTGGCCCAACTTCCACCATACGATCTCACGCACCCCTCGTATTATTGCCATCAAACAAAGACATCGCATCGGGTGGGCCCTCCCTTCACAACACCGCCACTTACCCCCCCTTCAATGGGCCTCAACGTGTCCTACTCTTTATAGTGATACAGTTCCATTTCTCTTCTCTCCCCTTTGTAGCTTATTACAAAAGGTTCAAGGATTGAGGGAATCTTGGGAAACCTACACATGCGTGGGACCCGCTGGGATTTGTGACGGGTTGCCCTCTACCGGGAGGCTCTAACAAATGGCACCCTCTCGGACCTTGGACCGGCTTTTGTGTCTGGACTCGGTACCACGTCTACGTGAGGCGTAGCTGACCCTTTGGCCCTACTAGGGCCAGTTTCTTTACACTATATTCATATAATAGGGACAAATAGGAAGTGGACCCCTCGAAAGACGCGTGTTTATTGGTAACAGTGGAGGTCCTTGCTCCACCCCGGGATATTCTTTGTGGTGCAGATGCCTTTTGGGCGTAATCTTCTTGTCCCCTTCGACCCGGATTAATACGTTTTATTCAATTTTACATTGAAATAATTTCAATTTGGGATCTGATATTGGAGTAAACGTATTGGGTTATCCGTTATACAGTCCAACCGATTATTAAACGGAATAAAAAGAAATAAAATATTATTTGTAGATTACTATTATATAGTTTATTATTTAATGTTCTACCATTTAAAAAACAGAAATGGCTTTTCCAAACTGCTTTTCCCAATTACCTATTAATTAAGAGTGATATAGTCAATTTTATCTATCTACTTATCCAAATGGTGAATTTATAACTTTTTATATCTATAAATTTATTATCTTTTTAATAAGTATTTTTCATTACTTATCAAAAAAATTAGTAAAATTGAAAAGTTTGGAGAGAATCTTAAATGTTTTTATATTTTTTGTAATTATTTGAAGTCAATCTATATTGACTCATGATTATTATAGATCATATATCATAATTAAGGTAGTACCTTTTAACCTAAGATTAACAAATATTTGTGTTGGAACTCTAAAGAAAGTGTTGTATTATTTGACTATATTTATTTCATATATGTTTATAAATATTTTTCCTTTTAAGGATAATTTACGAAACAAAAAGAAAGAAAACGAAAACAATAGAAAGAGTAGACATAACAGAATGGGAAATGGAAGAGTCTTATCTTTTCCAAGGTTTTCAGTCTCTCGGTCACTACGGAAATGGATACACATTTAGTGAGTATGAATATATTACTTATTAAAATATGAAAAAATACAAATATTTATTAATACAATCGATATAAAAATATAATGTTATGCGTATAGTTCGAATTTTATTCAAACCCGACTTTATCAATACAGAAAAACACGTGTACATCCTAAAGTTTGTTATAATCCAATCCCCCCCGTTCAAGGCAACCAGGTGGGGTCCACACTTTCTGTTTTATCTGTAAAGGTCATAAAGAAATTGATAGACATTGAAAAGTACGTAAAAAGCCTCCATAAAGTGTATATTGAATAATGATGCACGGGACCCACTTGATGACGGTCACACACGCAAAATTTTATTCGGGTCCCGCTGTATGGCCCACGCCAGTGCACTTTTAATAAGAACTAGCGGCAGCCACTCCCAGAGTCCCAACTCACGCTACCCACGATACCACACGAAAATTCACAGCTTTATTTATATAAAGCAAAAAAAAAAAAAAAAAACAGAACTAGAGGTTTCATTTTCTGTGGTCGATGCTTTTCGAAGAGATGAACGGAGCCGATCGGTTCACGTGGCGGGCTGACGAGTCCCCACTCCGTGAACCTATTAACATGAAAAATAAAGCAATTTTAGTAACATTCTAAATTTCGGAGTTAATATCTACGCAAGTTCAATCTCTTCCACCAAAGTTTTGAATAATTGATACCTTTTTGAAAAACTTGATAAAGATGATAATGGGATAATGGAATCATTCATAGATGAGCAAATATGCTGCATATATGTTAATATGAGCCTTTAAAAATATTATAAAGGATAAATCTTAAGCATTAATGGCTTAGATTAACACATAGGAGGGACAAGTAGTGCACATAGGTGCAACTAGCATTTTCTTTCATAAATTTTATTAGTAGACTAATTATTTGGTCCATTGTGGCAATAAATAATATGGGACCCACAATTAGTTTTGCCATCGTGATTTGGCAATGCGATTTGACAAAAGTGGATCAGTTGTTGTCTAATAATTAGGACAAATATGACATAAAAGAACGGAGGTTCTATTCGGTTGAAGGGAAATTCTACGAGCCATTGTCCTAGAAGTAACTGTTGATATGGACCAAGAGAAATTTCTACGAGTCGTTCCTATCTCTAAGTAACTCTTGATATGGACTAGCAACTATTCAATCCACGGCCTTTAATTCATATTTTGCATGTGTGAACAATCGCCAATCCATGACACAGTTGAATCCGCGTGGGAACATTCAATTGAAGACAGTATTTTTCAGTTACTAATTAAATTGAATCGGAATGTTTGGCTTTAAGTTCCTAAGTAACCATTGTTAATTAAGAATGACTAAAATAGAAAGTCATACAAATGAGCCACGTTGCAGGGTTCGAGCCTAGTTCAAAGTTCAAATGAGTGGTTTAATCTACGTTCTATATTATCTACTGTTAATATACAATATTCTACAACAAAAAAAAAAAAAAGTTTCAAAATTAAGATGTTTACAGCTTGGAATCCTGATTTGCGCAACGAACAAAGAACAGGTAATATCGGGATACTCGTAGCGCGTCCAGTAACTGCTCTCTTGTCACTACTCTGCACTGTCCTACTTGGCAAGTTGGGGCCCCACCTTTCGACTCTCTGAGTCAAGGTACTTTCGAGTCCCGAGTCGAGTCTCTGATCTCATCACTTCCAGCACCTTCCCCTCCCAAGGTGGGACCAGATCCATCGCGCATCAACACGTTCCCCTACGCGGCCCCACAACGGGTGAAGCTCCTGGATGCCCTTCCCCACACATGCCAGTTCGTTCCCACACGCTCGTGTCGCGCCCCCGAGCGGTTTTAGTGGCCTCCATGAACGTTTCTGAGGTTCTCCTCTCAGTCCTATGATTTCGCGCCGCGTGTCCATGCTCGGCGGTTATAAATACGTAACCCTTGGCGCAGTATCGAACAAGTGTGCAGCAGCTGAGGCTATCGGCGACGAGGAGGAAGAAGCTGCTAAAATCTCTTCGTTCTCCTCGCTTTTCTCTCTCTCTCTCTCTCTCTCTCTCTCTCTCTCTGAGCGCCCCTTTTCTAGGGTTTTGGGTTCGGCTGCTCCTTGTTTACTTCCCAAGTTTGATTTTTTTTTTCCAATTCATTTTGCCAAAATGTTTATCGAGAATTTCCGTGTGGAGAGCCCGAATGTGAAGTACGCCGACGGCGAGATTCAGTCCGTCTACAATTACGAGACCACGGAGCTCGTTCATGAGAACCGGAACGGGGTTTATCAGTGGATCGTCAAGCCGAAGACTGTCCAATACGAGTTCAAGACCGACACTCGTGTTCCCAAACTCGGGTGCGTGAACTCCAAATGAAAAAAAAATCTTAAAACGCGGTTTCTTTGATTCACTTTACAGTACGACGGACCTACGGAGTATCTGAACTGCTTTTCTCATGATGTTTTTTATGGTTTGCTGAAATGGGATTCTTTTGTGATTTTGACTAATAGGGTGATGCTTGTTGGATGGGGAGGGAACAACGGTTCCACTCTGACGGCTGGTGTGATCGCCAATCGGGAGTAAGTCCTGCTCGTTATGTACTCGACATTTGTTCTTCTGATTTGTTGATCTTTGTTTTCATGAGGATGCTCCTGAGGATGATATTTTGGTCTTTGGAAGTATTTATAGGTGCTACTGTTCTTTGATGTCTGTTTTGATAGGGGCATTTCATGGGCAACAAAAGACAAGGTGCAGCAGGCCAATTACTTTGGGTCTTTGACTCAAGCTTCGTCCATCAGGGTCGGGTCCTTTAATGGCGAAGAGATTTACGCTCCTTTTAAGAGCTTGCTTCCAATGGTACGACAAATTTCCCTTTTTGTATTCGCGTTGCAATCCGCGTTTGGAACGTGGGTTCTTGTTTGATTTGCTGCTTTTTTAATTCGGGATTCTGATGTGCTCCTTTTAGGTGAATCCTGACGATATTGTCTTCGGTGGCTGGGACATCAGCAACATGAATCTGGCTGACGCCATGGCCAGGGCAAAGGTCCTGGAGTTCGATTTGCAGAAGCAGGTGAGACCCTACATGGAATCCATGGTTCCCTTGCCTGGGATTTATGACCCGGATTTCATCGCCGCCAACCAGGGCTCCCGTGCCAATAATGTAATCAAAGGCACCAAGAAGGAACAAGTCGATCAAATCATTAAAGATATCAGGTAAATATATGATCTTTGTCTGTGGTTCCGTCGAATTCCGTAAAGAATTTGTTAGACCCACGAGTAATTGACTTAAAAATTATACTGAATCTGAGTTCCGAGTGCTGATTGTGGTTTATTTTTTGTTATGATCTAAAGGGAATTCAAAGCAGCCACCGAGGTTGATAAAGTTGTGGTCCTCTGGACTGCCAACACTGAGAGATACAGCAACGTGGTGGTGGGTCTCAACGACACTATGGAGAACTTCCTTGCCGCCGTGGACAGAAACGAATCGGAAATATCTCCTTCGACATTGTATGCTTTGGCTTGTGTCATGGAAGATGTTCCTTTCATTAATGGAAGCCCTCAGAACACCTTCGTTCCAGGTTCCTGTCTACGCTACTCTGCTGCTATAAAGCTCTAGTGCTAAAAGAAATTACACCAGTTTTATTTTTAACTTTTCCTTCTCTTGTGTTAATATAATTCTGTAGGGCTCATTGATTTGGCTATTAGGAGGAACTGCTTGATCGGTGGAGATGATTTTAAGAGTGGGCAGACCAAGATGAAGTCCGTCTTGGTCGATTTCCTAGTTGGTGCTGGAATCAAGGTATACTCGTTGTGACAGTCTGCCTGAATTGCCCGAGTGTAATGATCAGCTTCACTACTCTGGAGTGATTTTGATGATATTGATGTTCAGAGAACATCCTATCAGACGGGCTTGTGTAAAACTCATATTCAGATTCTCCAATTTAATATCTTGTTGAAGTCGATCTGACATGGTTAATTGTTCACTGAATATGGTTCTGCTTAGAGTGACTAATTTATTGAACAATTTTTGTTGTCAGCCTACATCTATTGTCAGCTACAATCACCTGGGTAACAACGACGGAATGAACTTGTCAGCTCCTCAGACCTTCAGGTCCAAAGAGATCTCAAAGAGCAACGTCGTCGACGACATGGTGTCCAGCAATGGCATCCTCTATGCCCCCGGCGAGCACCCTGATCACGTTATCGTAATCAAGGTGAGAAAGAAAAAGAAAAAAAAAAAAAGAATCTTTTGCTGATCTGGGTGACCGACTCTTCCTGTTAGGAGTTTGGGCTCAATTCCTCGTTCGGTTTTGTCTGCAGTATGTGCCATACGTGGGAGATAGCAAGAGGGCCATGGACGAGTACACCTCAGAGATCTTCATGGGTGGGAAGAGCACCATTGTCCTCCACAACACCTGCGAGGACTCGCTCTTGGCCGCTCCGATCATCCTTGACCTCGTCTTACTCGCCGAGCTGAGCACCAGGATTCAGCTCAAAGCCGAGGGAGAGGTCTGTTGCTTTCTGTCTCTCCGTCTCAACAAGGGGTAGACGTTTCTTCTGTATGCATGGTTCACAAGGTAGTAAATATTTGTTTCGTGTGTTCTCTGCAGGATAAATTCCACTCCTTCCACCCGGTAGCCACCATTTTGAGTTACCTCACCAAGGCTCCCCTTGTAAGTAACAAGGCCAACCTTCAATCTAGTTTCACCTCCGATTCACTTCAATCTGTACCCCTCGTTTTTGTTCTGTTCATCTAATATTTGTTTGTGATTTTGGGGTAAATGTGTCAGGTCCCGCCGGGTACCCCAGTGGTGAACGCACTGTCAAAGCAGAGGTCGATGCTGGAGAACATAATGAGGGCCTGCATTGGACTGGCGCCGGAGAACAACATGATTTTGGAGTACAAGTGAATAGTAGTAGTCGGAGCAGAAGGGGAAGATGAGGAGGATTAGAAAGGATATATCCCCCCTCCCCTTCTTTCTCTTCCCCTGCCCCTGAGTCCTTGATGAGTTGGTCCAATGTATTGTAATTACTGTGCGTTTGGTTTTCCTTTCGCGTAAAGCAGCAGTACCAGTACCTATTGGATAGTGGTTGTATTCCCCTGGTTCAGAAGATAAAAGGCATTGATAGCTTTTCAGTCTATTTTTCTTTGGTGCCTTTTCTACTTGTAAATCCATTGCCGATGATCAGTCCTCAATACTGGTAACCTTGCGGCAAATATTTGAATATAGATGAAGTATCGCTTGTAGAGTATTATGGATCAGTCTTTCTCTCTCTCAAACACACATAACACCTCTCTCTCCCTCTCTTCCTCTCTTACGGGCGCTTGTGAAGTCTGAATTGTAAGTCATTAAAAAAATTTATAATATAATTTTATTATCTATAAGTTTATTTATTACCTATATTTTCAAAATAATTTTAAAATATAGAAAAAATTAAAAATTTTAAAATCATAAAAAAATATTTTTTAAACTTTAAAATTAAATATAATTAAATTATAGAAATAAAATACCCTTCAAAATACAAAATTATTTTAAAAAATTTATTTTTTTCGAGAATCCGACTACATTTTTTTCTACATCTTCACCTATATTAACAATTTTTTTAATTTTTCTTTTCATCTATGATAGTTGTAAATATAAAAATAATTAATTTGGCTTTATAGTTAGAGTTTTATTTTAAATGGTTTGAGTCAAAAGTAACTAGACTGGTTGAACCGGTTTTGGCAGTTCTCCGGTTCATCGGTTGAACCAGTAAAACTGGATGGATCATCTAGTTTTGAACCTCTTATCAGTTTGAGAGCAAACTGAACTTGGTCAAAACCGGCGGTCCAATTTTAAAAACATTGGTATTAACTTTGCTTCGTTTTTTCTTTCCATGGAAAGTAGTATCTGTTAGTGGTGCTTTGTTTTCTTTTGTTACCTTTCCAGTCTTTTCTTGGTTTTGGGTGTATATATAGACACAGGAAGAGGGAGAGCAGATATGGCTTTCTCAATTTTAATAAGAAAAATGTTATATGCATTTTTTGTGCACTACTTTGTGCACTTTTCCTTTACTATAGTGGTGGGACCATCCACTTAATGCTATAGCCACTGTGCGAGTGGATACCCTCGGCCACATTCTAACGTGGATGGCTTATGTGGCCATCCATGTCAAAAGCTGACGAGGCAAGTAAAAAGCCTGTCTCTTTCCCCCAAAAATCCCTCTTTCCTCCCGCCCTCCTCTCTCTCCCGCCCTCCTCTCTCTCCCGCCCTCCTCTCTCTCCCGCCCTCCTCTCTCTCCCGCCCTCCTCTCTCTCCAGCCCTCCTCTCTCTCCCACCGGCCATCTCTCTCCCACCGGCCATCTCTCCCCTCCGCCATCTCTCCCCACCGGCCATCTCTCCCCACCAGCCATCTCTCCCCACCGCCATCTCTCCCCACCGGCCATCTCTCCCCCCACCGCCATCTCTCCCCACCGCCATCTCTCCCCACCGGCCATCTCTCCCCGGCCATCTCTCCCCATTCCAAGTCTCTCTCAAGTCCCATCTCTCTGCCACTATTTCGTTTGCTTTTCCCCTTTCATTAATTTACCATTTCCGCATTAACGCCGACGTTCATGTGGGATCGGACACTTCAGCTCTGAAAAATTAAATTACAGAGGCCCGATGATCATTACGAGACAGATAAATGTGTGTATTTATAAGGGGTTTTTCCTACTTTTGCCTTCTAGTATGAACGGTGGCATTAGGTCGGGATTTTTTAACGAAAAGTGGGTAATCGATATGGTATTCTTTTAATGTAAGGTGAGATCATGGTTTCAGGTCTGGGTGTCTCAGATGTCTGCGTAGAGAGCCATCACAGAGAAGAGAATCCAATGACGGAGCTTGTGCGGGTGGGTAATCATCTCACACTCTCGAGAGGAGAGCAGCCGAGAGGAGGGAGGCCGAGAGTCGGGCGGGCGAGCAGAGGGCGGGCAAGAGGAGGGCGGCCGAGGGCGAGCGCCGCCAGAGAGATGGCGGTGGGGAGAGATGGCAGTGGGGAGAGATGGCGGTGGGGAGAGATGGCGGTGGGGAGAGATGGCGGTGGGGAGAGATGGCGGTGGGGGTGAGATGGCGGTGGGGGGAGAGATGGCGGTGGGGAGAGATGGCGGTGGGAGAGAGAGGAGGGGGAGAGAGAGGAGGCGAGAGAGGGATTTTTGGGGGAGAGAGGGTTTTTTGCTTGCCTCGTCACGCCCGGACGTGGATGGCCACATAAGCCATCCACGTCAGAATGTGGCCGAGGGCATCCACTCACAGAGTGGCTATAACATTACTCTTATTATAGTGCACAAAATGTATTCACAATAAAGCGCATATAGCATTAATCTTTTAATAACAACACTTTTGCCTAGAAGTTTAACCTCTTCTCTTTATATTGAGGGATGATATATGCACTTTACAGTGCACAGTAAAATGCATATAACTTTTATCTTTTATATTTTGCTTCTTTTGTCAATCTCACCTAATATAGAATTACTTACTAATTATTTAATGATTCTTGTGAGCATAAACTCTCTCACATAATAATAAAATAATATATATTTTCGAATTTTTATAAAATATATTATTTTATTTATTGTGAGAGAACGTGTGCACGACTGATTCAATAGAGAAAGTATGTCCATCAATCTGATATTGTATCGGTTATTCCTTTAAGTCCTGACAATGTGATCTTGATCATTATGTCACCCAAAAAGGAGTATAGTGACAGATACCTCGTAATCTGTTACGTCAACCACTAATTACGAGTATTCATATATAGGAGTAATACAGGAATTAGGATATCAACAACTAAGTCGTTTGAGTGATAACTGATCATGATTTGATTTGATTTGATTTGATGCACCCTAGTCCTATCTCTCCTATTACTATTGCGGTATTTGACGTGGTGATGGATAAAACGGTTAACGTTTTCAACAAACTGGTATTATTGTCACTTCGACGTGGCGTATGTTGCAGTCCAGGTATTGTTGTCACTTTGTTTTTAAATATTATCACATTAAACCTTAAACTCTAATTTTTCTTTTAGATATAAGGTTTAGGCTTACCAATGAAGATATTTACTACTTTTATCTCTTACATGGACTGCCAATGACCCCTTCACGCTAAAGTTTAGCATTGGTCCAGTTGGTCTGTTTAGTCCTATACATGTGGAGGTCTTGGTTAGGGGCATGGGAATTCTATTAGAATGTAATACCAACTTTTTAAAAAAAAAAAAAGTTTAACCCAGTTCAATCGAATTGAACCAAAACCGGCCTGGCTACCGGTCGATGATTGTTTGGCTTTTTTCAAGAAATATTTTTCATTTTTCAGAGAATAAAATTATTTTAATATAATTTTAAAATCATTATAATGTGCCTGCGTGATCAAACCCTTTTAGCTCAACTGGACAGTTCGCTCTGACTTGGAGCGTTTTCTGGGTCTTAAAAATGGTCTCCGGTTTGACTATCGAACCTTCTGGTTAGACCAGTGGCTAGCTCCTGGGTTGATGCCTCGGGCCAGGGGAGACGGACCATTACAAATGCAAAACGATGATACACGTGGAGGACAGACGGGATGCCAGTCGAGCTAGTTTAGTCAGCCGGTTGGTCACGATAACGGTTTGACTGACTTAATTCTGTTTGTAATTGTAAGCCAAGATTAATTTGGAAACTGAATACTCATCATGCACAGCGGTTTTACATTTGGTACGAAGAAGGAGATGCTGTGATAGTGTCCAGCATCGTTGTTTTCTCTCTTTATATTTAGCTTAAATTTTAAAATACTAAGTCGAGCCATCTATTATCGGAAGATTGAAGCGATCAGCAGTGCCGTATTCTGACCGAGTGGAGATTAATCACTTCTGGTTAATCCCGAATCAGATATCTTTCCACTCTGCTTGTAAACATGTGAAGAGAAGAAAAATCCCGCTTCAGAAAAGAGAGATGGGAGCTCGAAAATGGCGGCGAGATGGGGACGATCATCTTCCAATATTGACGGGAAGAAAAAAAAACGGAAATACCAACATATATAACAACTAATAAAGCGGACAAATATTAAACATCCTGAAGTTTTCTCATAAACCCAGACGACTAGAATCGCTACAAACTACTCAAGTCGATTCCCAAACCAGAGATCATCTTCTTTTCTACTTCTAATCATAAAAAGCTACTGCATCAATACCGAAACCCAACCCCGCAAGTGTCTCAGAAAAGAGATGCAACCGAAGCAGCGATAGAGACCAGGAATGCCGCCAAGGATAGAGACGAAGCGCCGGAGGAGCTCGGCGTTGCAGGAGGCGTTTTGGGGGTTGCAGGCGTTGCAGGTGTAGCAGGTGTTGCCGGCACCGGCGTTGAAGGAGTCGTCGGCGGTGATGGCGGAGCTGCACACGCGGGAAATTGAAACAATCGAAACTTTAACACAATGGGTGAAAAAAAAAAAAGAAACACTTTGATTCAGATGAGATAGCAACAATGGCGGAAAACCCATTTACCAGAAGGTGAAGGCGAGTTTCCTGCAATTAATAGAATAAAAAACATTAATTCAACCATTAATCAAATTCAAAACAGACAAAGAGAGGGGAACCCATCAAGGGAAAGATCGGAATCTGCTTGTACCGCAAGGAGGGTGAGAGCTGTGACATTCAGAGGGCAGAGCATGCATTCTGGTGAGGTTGAGAGGGACGGGAGAGTCGCCGGGGTGTTTCATGCCATCGCAGAGACAAGCGACGGATTTCTTATTCTTGAGGATCTCCGCGTACGATTTACAACATTCGGCACTCGGTTTCGTGTCGTTCCCTCCCACCTGCACGTACGACATGCAGGACATCAACGGGGTCAGATCCTCCGTCAGGCATCCGGGAAACAAAGACCCCGCCGGCGGCGACGGCGTCGGAGTCGCGGACTGCGCCGTGTAGACGACGGCGGTGAGGAGTAAGAGGAGGCAGAGCGACTTCGCCATTGCTAAAGAAGAACAAGAAGAATTGGGAGTACAGAGAAGGGAGGGCACTGGTGAAGGAAGAGAGGAGGCGAATATATGTTTATATGGGCGATGACGAGGCGCAACGCCTCCGAGAAGCGCGAAACGGGAGAGAGTCCTCCGGGATGACGTTCCCTAAACTTGATCTGCACAGTTGAAACGTGGACGGTCGAGATTACGAATAACCGAAAATTCGAAGGTGGAGATCGAAGGGGTTTTTTCTTAGTTATCTTGAAAGTCAGTCAGTTTTATCTTATGGATATTAACAGTTAATTAGTTACGTAACAATTTACTCAACACGCTTTTTTTTAAATAAAAAAATTCCTTTTCTAATTCTTTATCTCAACACGTATCTTTTTCTGATTCCTTTTTCTGTAAATGTATTTTTATTCTATAATATACATCTTCAATCTTTGATCTTGATAATGGCTTCAAAGGGTACCTTTAGCTTGTTTATTATGTATATTTAGCAATATATTTAAAAAATTATAATTTCTTTTTCTGGTTCATTATCTCAATACTTCAAATTACTTTGAATCGTTTTCTAATTTTTTTTTTTGTATTGTAAAAAAGAGCGGCGATATGCCGCCATATTTTACTGTAGAGGTTTATAGTGTGACATGGCGTACTCTTTGGCAGTACAAGTAAAAATTACAGTAAAATCTATCTTTCTATTTAATTGGTGATTCTAAACTCTAATCGTTATGTGGACTGCCTAACTAAGGCTGTCGAGAGGAGAGGTGATACGAGTAGTTCAAACAATGGGTAAACCTTTAAATTCTAAATCTTCAAACTAATTGCATATCATCGATGTGAAACCTCAAAAAGTAAAATATGAAATTACTAAAATTTTAGTTTTTTAGTAAAATATTATAAACCTATCTATAGATAAACCTACTCTACATTTTCTCCTGCGCAGCTGTTCAGCAACGTCGATACGTAAAACCTCGAATAAAGTAAATAAATTCTGATATTATTTTTCTATATTAAATTTTGACATAGAAGGTCCCGCTCGATTATAAAACTGAATAAGCTTTTTGGTTTTTAATGGCGCGTAAGCTGCTTATCCGATCCTTTTCGCCTCTCGTACACAAACGGTCGAGCAAGCGAGCAAGCGAGCAGACTCCCCTCGAATTCCTTCGGATGTTCGGCCCCTCCGACGTGAAGCGGTGACTTCTTCCTGGAGAGAGTACCTCGACGATGTCGGAATCCTTCACCCGATTTCTTGATCTCCGCTCTTTGACCACATCGTCCTCCTCCAACCACACGCTCTTGTTTCCCGCCAGAGTCGTCGCTCCGATTCAACCCGTCCGAGTTTTCCCTTTTACCCACCCGAGAGGTCGAGGCTTCGGCAACCACGTCGTCGCGGCGGTTCCTCCGGTGGCTCCTGTTTCGGCTGAACTCGGTCTCATCTCCACCACTGGTACTGAACCGTGCTTTTCAACCTCCTTGTTGTTTTAGACTAGTTTCTTGGGGGAACAAAGCGAAATGAGGTGGGTGTGGGTTTATACTGCTTCGTGGTTATTCATCTGGGGTTTGGTGATTTTGGCAGAGCGTTCGGATGGTAGCGTCGTGTTCCAGTTCGGAACCGCTGAGGAGGCGAACGAGAGGAAGGAATTGGAAGAGGCTGAAAACAGAGGGTTGGTGTTTGAGGAGAGTGAGGTTAAAGTGTCGACTACTGATGATGCTGAGGAAACGGAAAAGGGATTTCGTGGAAGCGGTGTACAGTTGCAATTAGAGGATTTAGAAACTGAATGTCGGGGAGAGGAGACGAGTGAACATAAGGTTTGCCTGTCTGATGAAGCTCCTTTTTTGGCTGAAACGTCTCGTGATGGGTTGAAATCCTTGGGTGAAATTTGTGAGGTTTCTGAAGAAGCTGCGAAATCAGGAACCTTACACAAGGAGGCACACGTAATTTTGGACAGGGAGAGCGGAACTCCTCAATCTGATGTCGGTGTTTCAAAAGTTAGTTGGAATGAAACAAAGGAAGGGACGAGTGCCAGTGAAGACATATTGGCTGTGAGTGGCAGCAGAGGGCAATTAACTGAGGGGAGTCTGGAAGTTACTGATGAGAGTCTGAAAAGCAAATCCTCAATACAAAATGACTATGACAAAATACTGGAAGATGAGCAAAGCACTGTCTGGAGCAGTGAGCAGAACAATGTTATGATCTGTGACGTACCTCCTACCATGGAAACTTTGACTCAAAAAGCAGAAGCTGAGAATGGTGAGTCTAGCAGTGATCGTCATGCGGTGATAAGTACGCCCAGCAACAGTTCGAAAACTTCACAGAAGGTCCTGGAGGAAGCTGATGAGTTGGGAACTTCTAGCACTGCTGAGAATAAACCTATTGTGAATGTGAACAGAGATTACGAAGAGGTAAAATACAAAATGGCAAAAAACACTTTATTGGACGTTGCCAGTACTTTCTCATTTTCTGATATGAAAACAAAATTACTTTCTCATAAGTCAGGTCTGATATACTTTGGATGTGCCAATTTGTTACTTTTTATTTTTTTATTTTTTTTATTATTTTTTTTGTAGCAAGTGACCTGTACTTCATTGCATCCTGAGGTGAAAAACTTTGAACAAGAAGAAAAGAACAGCAGTACTGAGGTGGCAGATTTAACATGTACTCAGATGGTTGAAAGTCCTTCCTCTCCGTCTCATGCTGAAGATGCTGAAACTAGTCCTAATCCTTATGGGTATATGCTCATCCCTCCTTTTCTGGCTTGATTTTGTTTACCTAAATAATGTTGAAAACTAGGCCCTTGTTGATCTGCCATTCATGTGTTCTTATGCTATTGATTTTTTTCTTGTTTCATTTTCACTACACTTAACTCATGTATATGATTATTTCATTTCTTGTTCAGGGAAGCTCTTGCATCACAACCAAATCTGGTCCTGTCCTCTGGGGCATCACTTATACCACATCCTTCTAAGGTATCTAATTTTTTGTTGACGTTTACTTTTTTTTTCTTGTTTGTTTTTGTAAAACACGGAGACTCACTCTAGAATTAAATACCTTGCATTAGAAGCCTCCCCTATGTGGCCATTGCATCAAATGCCTGATCCATATTTTTCTTATCATTATTGAAATGACTTAGAATAGGTAATGAGATACTGAGAAAATAATTAAGTCAATAGTGGAACTGAATCGAATGAGAAAACAAAGGAGGATGGGTTACAGTGTTCTTCTTTTTTCTTGTTTAAGGGAGGAGGAGGAGGAGGAGGAGGAGGAGGGGGTGGTTGTTTTGAGAGGTGTCACAAATATGAAACCCCAGGAGTTTCTTTGTAAGAATGGTGCTTTTGACTTATTAGGATGAAATCAATTGTCAGATTATCACCAGTTAAGTGTGAGGGGCTAGTGGAAGAACTGTGACTATTAATTGCGTGAGAAGAATATAGTACCAATTTTAGGCTTGTTCCACCTTTAATATAACCTTCAGTGCTTTTGAAGCAGCTGGAACCTGGTCCTGTTCTAGGCGTAGAGAAATCAGATTGGTAGACAACAATAAAAGGTAGTATGTTTATTAAAAATTAGGCATATTCTAACTAAAATTTAATAATGAGTCTAAGATTCAACTTCCTGAACATTGTATAGTGCTTACCATATTCTAGGGCAGATGGCTTAACGGTCCAAATGTGTCAGATTTCTTAAAGTGGACTCAGTAAAAGACACACATAATCACTCACTCTCTGTCTCTGTCTCTGTCTCTCTCTGTCTCTGTCTCTCTGTCTCTCTGTCTCTCTGTCTCTCTGTCTCTCTCTCTCTGTCTCTCTCGCTCTTTGTCACACTCACACACAGACACACACAAACACAGATTATGTTTTGTTTTTGGGCTGTGGAGAGGTCCAAAAAATTGAAGCATCAGAATACAGAGTGTAGAAAGAGCTCTTAGGGGAGATTCGAAAATAAACCTCTTATAACATTCACTTTTGTACATTTGCCTATTCCTTTACTGTCACGGAGTACAGATACTAAATCTTTTGTCTAAGTGATTGTGTTCAATTATTAATTTGTAATGTTGTCAGTAGTTAGTGTTTCAATGTAAATAATCCCTTTTTGGTTCAGTTCAGAGTTGCAGCATGAAGGGATTATCAATTTAGTAATATATAATGCCAGGCAGTTACAGGTGGGGAGGATGCTTACTTTATGTCAAAAGGAAACTGGTTTGGTGTAGCTGATGGTGTTGGTGCATGGTCACTTGAAGGTAATCTTGGTGCTACTGTTAAAGTTTCCTTGGGAATCTCATAAAGGGAAAATGCTGATACAGTTTTCATAGTGGCTCGAACTTGCATTATTAGAAGTAGATTGAATCTAACCTTGAGTTTTTAAATAGAAAAACACTTATAGACGGTCATCCTTTTTTTTTTTTAGCTCGTGGACATTTGTTTTTTGTTTACCCTCTCTTCTACAAAACTTTGTCGTAGACCTGAGGTTTGGAGTTTAAGTCTTGTTCAATTTACATCAATCAAACTTTTGCTCAAGTACACTTGGTTTACAAATTCCACTGTAAAATTACTATGATGTTGTATCTATTTCATTGTAATGACTTTGTTAATGTGTCAAATTGCATTGATGATTAAAAAAGGGTGAGGTAAAAGCTAAAAAAGTTCCTTCCTTCAGTGACATTAAATGAAGTAGGAGCCTTCACTTGACAAAAGCATTGTTATGCGTGTGTCCACCTCTAATTAGTTACTTTAGTCATTCCCTTTATTCTCTTATGGTGAGTTTAGCTGATTTCTTTGGATTTTCAAAACTCCTGTTTTGACGAGAGAGCACTTTTGAGATAAAAAGTGTTTTTGGTTCAACCTACTTATAGATAAAATCTCGCCTCAAAGAGTAGAAATTAGTGCTTTGGTAGGGTGTTGAGACAAAATTCATTCAATGAGGACTCCATCAAACAGAACCAACCGCTGCAGTACTAGGTGTGCATTTTCAGTAAATCTTGCCTTTGTAGGCGCTTTTTCAGCTAGCATGAACAGCACCGATCTTGACCTTGTAGTTCACTACTTTTGCAGGAATTAATGCAGGATTATATGCTCGAGAGGTGATGGAACTTTGTGCAAGTTTTGTGTCTAATTCTCAAGGGCATCAAACACTTGACCCCAAAGAAGTTCTCATTCGAAGTGTTGGTGAGGCTAGTTCCCCAGGCTCATCCACTGCATTGGTTGCTCGATTTGATGGCCAGGTACCATTCAAGAATCTCCTTGGTCGACCGTTTAAAAAAAAGAAAGAATCTTCTTTGTTCTTAAAAGGTTCTTTTGCTAAGAGAAAAGCTAATGTTGAAACTCTCTATAGACACTTCAAGTGGCTAACATTGGAGATTCCGGATTCGTGGTAGTACGGAATGGCACTGTCTCTGAGAGGTCCATTCCTATGGTTTACGAGTTCAATTTCCCAGTCCAGGTCCAGAAAGGAGATGATCCATCTCCACTTATAGAGGTACGTGCTCATGACTTCTTTAATGTAACAGAACCTTTGCCAAGTAATGTTACACGATTTGACCTATCAGTACAAACACAAGTTCTTACACACATTGCAGAGCTACAAAATCGAATTAAACGAAGGTGATGTGATCGTAGCTGCAACAGATGGCCTCTTTGACAATCTATATGAGCAAGAGATTACATCTATTATTTCAAAATCCTTGGAAATTAACATGGAACCAAAGGTTTTGAGTTCTTTTCGTCTTCTCAGCTACACTTTATCTATCATTATACTCAATATGTCGTCTTCTTCTGAGCTTTATATATGATGACTTCAACTCAGGAGATAGCAAGTCTGCTGGCAATGCGGGCGCAGGAGATAGGGAAATCAGCATCTGCGAGAAGCCCCTTTGCGGATGCAGCCCAAGCAGCTGGCTACCCTTCATTCAGAGGTGGCAAGCTGGACGATGTTACTGTCCTTCTATCAATTGTTCAGATCACCAACTCATAACCGTATGTCTTTTCTGAAATTGTCATGATCTGCTCTAGATGAAACTAAATCGTAATCATTTATGATCACTAAAAAATAGTTTAAATTTTGAGTGGCGATGCAAGCACTTTGAATTATTACAACAAGGGTTTACATCTTGACCAAGTTTGCTAAGTAAAAGAAAGAAGAATACATCTAGAGATAAAATGGGCAAAAGTTTATTTGTTTTAATAAAATATTATCTTTTTATTCTTTGGGTAAACCTTAAACCCCAAACCTTAGATTTTTTCTTACCTACACCACGATGTTAGGGTGTAAAAACTTCAAAGTAAAAGAAGGGAGTATTGATGTTATTATTCTTAAATTTTATAATATTAATTTTTTAAATTTTACAATTTTTTTAAAGTTTACGTTCCCTAAACCAAATGTAGTAGTAGACTAATATATTCAACATCCTTGCTTATATGTATTGTTTTTTATTATGGAAAATTTACCTAAAATCGAAGGTATACTAAAACCTTAGTTTAATCGTTTAATACATTTTGATACTTTGAAGGAATAAAAGACAAGGAGCATCCAATCTTGGCTGGATTTGAATCTGCTATTTAAAAATTAAAGATATTAATATATAACACTATTGGATCTATTATACTATATACTTTTTTTAATAAATATATAGTTTCTAGTTTTAAATGATAAAAATGTTTATCTATTCGTTAATAAACCATTGAAGGTTTATTCTCTATAAATAAGATTTTATAAAAAAAATATTTTTTTATATTTTCTAAGACTTAGATTAACATGTACTTGGGATAGGTGAAAATATTTCCATGAACTTCCAAACCCACCTTACAAAACGGGATAAGATTAAATTTAATTATTTTGTTTCAAAATAATTAAGGAAAATGAAGAAAGGTTCACATCATAATTAATCCTGAACGCCAAACGTCTATCATCACCCACGCTGCGACTCTAGCTTATATCAAACTTAATTAAAGTAAATTTCAAAAGGAGCATTTATATACATTCTCAATTAAAGAACATTACAAAATACTAATAAACACGCCTTCCTCTAATCTCCAACTTGAAAAATTCCCTAATACATAGTAGAATATCCAAAGTTGCTTAATTTAATTAATGGGTACATACCATATGAAAAGAAAAAGCATTCAGTAAGGGAATAATTACACGCCTTTTAATTCAGTCGGTACTAATTTCCATATTCGTCTCGGGCATGGAGGAGTAGGTAAAATAAAATAAATGATCCGAACCAAAGCATTCCGTTGTTAGTTCTCTATATATATCTTTCTCCAAATTAATCTTGTGAAAAATTCATCTCTGATATTACGGAGAAATTAATTAAGTGGGAAGCTAGGTATATATAAACCTTAAGTACTCTCCCCATGTATTGAAGATCACATCGTATTAAAAAATTATTCTCAAAGTCGCGTATCCATAGGCACGTACGGTCATGGCCGCGGAGATCATGAAGAAGACAAGCTTGGTGACTGACTGCGTTTGCTTTCTTGGTTCTGCTCTTTCTCCTTCTCGCGGCTGCCCCGGCTGAGTGTGAGTGATAACTGTGTCTGAATTATTCCGAGATTCATACTTAAGCATCATGATCAGAAGCTAATTATTAATTAGTTGGTACTGCATTATGGTATATTATGTATATATAGGTACCGCAGGTGGGAGGGAGGAGGGATCAGTGTTACGATATTTAGAGAGGAGGGAGACGATGGAGTGTGGGTACGGAATAGATCTGGAGGTGTGCGACAGAACCCACTGCTTCGGTTTTTGTAAGAGGAGCTTCCAAAAACAACTGGGGAGTGCAGAGTGCATCGACGCCCATCGCTGCGTCTGCATCATTTGTTGAATATGGGTCGAGATGGTTTATTATCTACAGAATTAAATAAAAAAATAGTACTTATTATCAAGTTTTATAATTATTGGTCTCTCTCTCTCTCTCTCTCTCTCTCATTTGCTCTCTCTAGATCTCTCTCTCTCTCTCTCTCTCTCTCTCTCTCTCTCTCTCTCTCTCTCTCTCTCTCTCTCTCTCTCTCTCTCTCTCTCTCTCTCTCTCGTATAATTAAACTTTTGCAATACAATTACAAATTTGTCTCGGGCATGTAAGGAGCTGAAAAATAAGGAAACAAAATAAAAATGAAATCCGCATTAAAGCATTTCTTTCTCTATTTACTTCTCCAGTTGTATTTCAATAGACACGTAATTAGTACTGGTTACTAGAAATAAAATTCATCTCAGCTGTCATTAGATTCCTTATAGACTAATACAGCTACCACTGAGGAGGACTTAAATTATTAATTAATTAATTAAACCTCAGGAAGGACCACAAAATGCCGTTCTCAAAGACCTACCTATGTATCATCTTCTTATCTGATATCTTTCTTTATCCTTCTCTTCATGGCGGAGATGAAGAAGACGAGGGTTCCTGCATTTGCTCTATTGGGTCTGCTCTTTCTCCTCCTCGCCGCTGCCCCTGCTCACTGTAGAGAGGAGGGAATGTTACGGCGGAGGGAGACGTTGCAATGTGGGTTTGGAATAAGACTGAAGGTGTGCGATTACGCCAACTGCTTTGGTTATTGTAAGAGACGTTACGACGAAGAACTGTCGAGACCAGAGTGCCTCTACGATGGTTTGTGCTTGTGAATGTACTGTTGATGAGAAGCTAGCTCTTCGCGCTGGTTAAGTAATATTTATCTCATGCATATATGGGGATGAAATTAAAATGCTTGATGTTATGGAAATAAATGATTAACGTATATCAAATTTCAAATCTCTGTATCTCTGATCTCTCTCTCTCTCTCTCTCTCTCTCTCTCTGATCTCTCTCCCTCTCTCTGATCTCTCTCTCTCTCTCTCTGATCTCTCTTTCTCTCTCTGATCTCTCTCTGATCTCTCTCTCTCTCTCTCTCTCTCTCTCTCTCTCTCTCTCTGATCTCTGATCTCTCTCTGATCTCTGATCTCTCTCTGATCTCTCTCTCTCTCTCTCTCTGATCTCTCTCTGATCTCTCTCTGATCTCTCTCTGATCTCTCTCTGATCTCTCCATGATCTCTCTCTCTCTCCAGCCATTCGGTGCTATGTCGATCAGGGAATCCTGTTGGTTTTCCTTTTGGAATCTACTGTACCACCTGTTTAATTCCTATATATTGTATTAAATGTAAATCTTTAATAGGTATTTTAGGTTCACCCCCTGTGTAATTACTGTATATATAGTCCCAACAAAATGTTAAATTAGTGCATGCCAAGTATTCATGTGTGATAAGATATGTATATATAGGTCTTTTACCCTTAAGGGTATATGTGTCATTTCCTGTGTAATATGGTCATATATAAACTGTTTGATTCATTAATGCAATATAATTAAGCTGTTTTAATCAAGTCTTGAAATTCTAACATGGTATTAGAGCCGACCGACTCGACTCCTCGATATGTTCAGACTCAGTTAATTTCTTCCATAACTTGCCTTCACTCGGGTCAACTCGGATCTGACTCAGACCAGAAGAAAGAGTCAACTCATCGTGACTCGCTTTCATCTCTGATTCTGTACCTAGGGTTTTCACTCTTTCTAACTCCCAAATCAACGACGATTTCCACCGGATTACCTACAGATTCATTTTGGAAACTCATTCAAATATTCGATTGGGCATTTGTTTTCTTGCTTCAAAGCCCTATTTTGATTTCGGAGAGACGTTTCGTGCACGACAATCTTCGTTTTTGACCGTCGTTGCCTTTTCGCCGCCACCAGTTGCCGACCGGCATCACCTGTCGTCGCCACTGACCGGCGTCACCCGTCATTGCCACCGATTGGCGTCAATCCGTCATCGCAACCGACCGGCGCTCCCTGCAGAATGTTCTAGACCCACTGCTGCTCCTTTTCTCCCCCTCGAGAACGTGGTTTAAAGTCGCTTAGGGTCTTGCTTTCTACAGTTCTGGTCCCTCACGCTCCGTCCACCCAAGGTCTATCATGAGCTGCAGTCTCAAACTTTCTGCAACCCACTGCTGTCTCAAGCTCTTTGTACAATGCTGCTGTCTCAAGCTATCCATAACACACTAATGTCTCAAGCTCTCTGTGACGCACTAGTGTTGCACGAATTTCGTTCAACTTGGCTTGTTGCTGTCTCTTGCACTCTATTATGTTCAAACTTCATTAAGCCGTAGATATCTCTGAATTAATTTTCTTTTGGAGGAATGGATGTGACTGCTAACGTTTTAATCTTCTAGCTGTTGATTGGGTGCTAGAATTGCTAGTGTTAGATTGTTTTGTCTCCATTTTTTATATTTTGTTTGTGCCACAACTGTGATAATGGCTTCATCATCTGATCATGCTCCGCTTATACTTGTCAAACTAAACAACATGAATTATATTCACAGGGCATCTCTTATGCATAATTTTTTGAGAGGTCGTAATTTGTGGAAATATGTCTTCGGTGATTGTATTATACCTGTTAGTGCTCGAGATGGGTCTAATTCTAAAGCTACAGAGGAATGAGAAGTTAATAACTCAAGGGCAGTTATGTGGTTGGAAAATATGAAATTGAAAGAGATGCTTGGTTGTTCTTGGAAAACAGACACAAGGGAACAAATTTTGCTTAGAAGTATAAGTTAGAGATAGACATTCGGTCTTTATGACACACTCCAGATTAATCTATTTCAGATTTTTAGGCTCATATGTGTATGTTGTGGGATCAGTTAGCTGCTATGGACCCAAATTTTGTCTCTAATGTTGATGAAACTGTTTTCCAGGCATATATTGAAGAGGTTCATTTGGTCCTATTCTTAATGGCACTCCGGGATGATTATGAGTCCATTCGGTCTTCCATGCTTCATAGGAGTCCTTTGCCATCTGTTAAAACTGCCTTATCAGAATTATTAGCAGAGGAGACACGTCGTCGCACTAGGGGACCCATTACTCCATTGATTAAAAATACTGACACCATTCTTGCAACTACCAAACGACCTCCTCCTACTACAGAAAATAAGACTGATAATTATTGTGATATGACTTATGTAAAGTGCAATTATTGTAAAGAATTTAGGCCTATGAAATATAATTGTCCTGCTAAACAAAAGAGGCATCAAAATAGTTATTCTGCATGATGCACCACTGCAGCTTTTGTCTATACTGATGGTTCATGTGGTATGACTCAAGCTCCCACTCCTACACCAGAAAATAAGATTGATAATTATTGTGATATGACTTATGTAAAGTGCAATTATTGTAAAGAATTTAGGCCTATGAAATATAATTGTCCTGCTAAACAAAAGAGGCATCAAAATAGTTATTCTGCATGATGCACCACTGCAGCTTTTGTCTATACTGATGGTTCATGTGGTATGACTCAAGCTCCCACTCCTACACTGAACATTGCTGATATCCAGGATATGATAACAAGGCTCTTGGTGGTCTTGGTCAAGGTATTTCCTCAGCCTCTGCATTGTTTGCCAACTTAGGTATAGGTTCTTGGATTATTGACTCTGGTGCGTCCAATCATATTCCATTTGATTCTTCCATTTTTATTTCTATGTCCTCTTCTTCTCTGCCTTCTTCACCTATTTATACTGCTGATAGTTCTAAACTCCTCGTTGAATATTCTGGTTCTATTCGTATGCCCACTGGTATTTGCTTCCTTGATGTTCTTTATGTCCCTCATTTGTCAATGAATCTATTATCTGTTGGTCAGTTGTCTGATTTTGGCTTTCATGTTCTCTTTTCTTCTTTTGGATGTCAGGTATAGGATTCTTCATGGGAGACTATGATAGGCCGTAGAGTTAGACGACTAATTGAGATTGATCATTTGAATAATTCTTATAGTGCTAGATCTTTCTTCAATTGTAGTTTGATTGCTAGTTCTGAGTTTGTACTTTGGCATAGTCACTTGGGTTATGTATGTCACTTTACTCTGAATAAGTTGATTGGTACTGGTCAATTGGGACATGATTCTTTTGAATTACTACATTGTGTTAGTTGTAAACTTTGCAAACATACTGTTTTACCATTTAATACAACAGATGTACGTTTTTAGCTCCATTAGATATTGTTCACTCTAATATTTGGGGACCATCTTCGGTTCCAACTATGGGCGGATCTTGATATTATGTTGTGTTCATCAATGTTTATTCTTGTTTTGTTTGGGGTTATCTCTTGCGATCTCGATCTAATTTTTACGATACATATATTGAATTCTCCACTATGGTTCGTACTCAATTTTGTCGAAATATGAAAATTTTTCTTTTTGATTCAAGAGGAGAATATATATCTGAAAATTTTTGTTTGTTGGTTAAATCTCGTGGTTCATTGCAACAAATTTCTCGCCCCTATACCCTTCAACAAAATGGAGTGGCTGAACGCAAACACAAGCACATAAAAGGAACTGCACGTACACTTCTTTTGTCATCTTCTGTCCCTAAACATTTTTGGGGTGAGGTTGTTTTGACTTCTGTCTATCTTATTAATCGGTTGCCTTCTGTGGCTTTGAAAGGTTCTACCTTTTTGACTCATTTCTATGGCTCATCTCCTGATTATTCTTCCCTTTGTGTCTTTGGTTGCATTTGATTTGTTTTACTTCCTGCCCATGAATGTGATAAGTTGTCTGCCATGTGTGTTATTTTAGGTTATGGTTTCCGGCAAAAAGGTTTTCAATGTTATGATCTTCATGCTAAAAATTGTGTATTTCACGTAATATTACTTTTATGGAAAAAGTTCATTTTACTCACCCTCGCATAAATCACATTCTAATGTTTCTCCCACATGTGTGTTTAATCTTTTTCTAGATGACTTTTCTTCTTTTGTGCCAGCTATTCCTGATTCTATTGCGGGATCATAGTTTGAAGATTCCCTGTCCCCTGCGCCCTCTCTACCTGATGTTCCTGTACCTTCTTCGGATCAGCCGTCTCATACCTCTCTGTTTGGTGATCTTCTGTCATCTTCGGATTCGTCTCCTAGCTCGTCTAGTGCTTCCTTGCCTGAGGATCCTGTCAGTCAGTCTCACTATCCATCTCACACTCGTCAGCCTCCGATACGTTTACTTGGTTATCATTGTTATTTGTCTTTCTTACTTCTTTTCATGAACCCTCTTCATATAGAGAAGCTTCCTCTAACCCTCTTTGACAGCAAGCTATGCCTAAGGAGTTACATGCTTTGGCCAGGACTCATACTTGCGATCTTATCACTCTTCCTCTTGGTAAGTCACCAATTGGTTGCAAGTGAGTTTATAAAATTAAGACTGAGGCAAATGGATCTATTGATCGATATAAAGCTCATCTTGTGGCTAAGGGTTATACACAAGAGTATGATATTGATTACGAGGAGACATTTACTCCTGTTGTTTGGTTGACTTCTGTTCGTCTATTAATTGTCATTGCTCATGTTCGCCATTGGGATTTGTTTCAGATAGATGTGAAAAATGCATTTATGAATGGCAACTTGTCTGAAGAAGTTTATATGTTACCCCCACCAGGATTCCCCCATCACTCTAGGCAAGTGTGTAAACTTCATCGTGCTTTATATGGGTTGAAGCAAAGCGCCATATGCTTGGTTTTCCACCTTTGTTCAAAGATTGTGCAGTTTGGTTAAAGCCAGAGTTCTCATGATTCTGCATTGTTTACTCGTTAGATTTCTAGCAGTATTGTGCTACTTTTGTTATACATAGATGATATGGTTATTACTGGTGATGAATTGTAGGGTATCTTTGATCTTAAGGCATACTTGAGTTTTTGTTTTGAAATGAAGGATCTTCGTCGTTTGCACTATTTTCTTGGCTTGGAAGTTCTCTCCTTATCTGGTAGATATGTCTTTCTCAAGTCAAATATGTTTCTGATTTGTTCAATTGAGTTGGTCTGACAAAAAATAAAACTTGTGATACTCTTTTAGAGTTTAATGTTAAGCTTCGAGGAACAGATGGAGAGTTGCTTTCTAATCCCACTTTTTATCGCCACTTAGTGGGTGGTTTGATCTATTTGACTATTACACGTCCTGATATTAGTTATGATGTTCATGCAGTTAGCCAATTCATGTATGCTCTTCGTTTTGTTCATTATGCAACAGTGTTGTGTATATTGCGTTATGTTAGCGGCAGCTTGTATCGGGGTTTGATATTCTCATTTCTTCACCTCTTAGTTTGAAGCTGATTGATCTCGTGATTTTACATATCATCGGTCTACTACAGGCTACACTATTTTCTTAGGTGACTCTTTGATTTCTTGGCGTTAGCAAAAATAATCTATTGTCTCTTGTTTTAGTATTTAGGCTGAATATTGGGCCATTGCTGACTACTTCTGACATTGTCTGCCTTTGTTGGTTACTTCAAGATATGGGGGTCTCTTTGGATTCTGCTACTCAACTTCATTGTGACAATAAAATGTTCTTCAGATTGCTCACAATGATGTGTTTAATGAGAGGGCAAAAATATTGAAGTTGACTGTCAATTTGTTCGACATCACTGTGTCTCTGGTACTCTCACACTGTTGTATATACCCTCCGACCATCAAACTGCTGATCTATTCACCATATCTCTTCCTTCATCGCAATTTCCATACTTGTTTTCCAAATTCTAACAATGTGAACTTAATCTGTCATTATGAGAGGAGTATTGCTAGATCTAGCTTGGTGACAAATTAAAGGTGGTCCTTCGTTTTTTCTTTTATCCTTTTTTTTAATGCTGTTTAATGACACTATTGACGGTGTACCCATTTTGTCTCTTTAATTTTTCCTTATCAAATTCATTGATCGACTTGGTTTTAAAAAAAAAAAAAAAGGGAAACTGAAAGTTGGTTGCTACAAGTTATGATTCCTTATCAATCACAATGTCGTTCTCTTTCATTTCATCTAAATTGGTCATAAAGATAGCTTTAGACTTTAAAAACAACCCGCATGCATCTGGTTGTACGAATCATTTGTCTAGTCGAACCCAAATTCATTTAAAGAGATGTCAACTCGACCAAGATTCAGTCAAATATTAATTTATATTTAATGGATCCCATTGTAATGTAGGGTCTGTATGCCCCCACCTCCAAGTTTCTCTTCTTCTTTTTTTCTTCTTTTTTTCCTGCTGAATTTCTCTCATGGTAGGTGATAAATTAAAAGCTATATATTGAAGAGAGGTGATGGAGGCAGAAGCCATTCTGAGGGGGTCGTTGGTGAAATACAAACATTCCGACCAACTCTCTTCAATGTGGATACAGTTGTGATTGAATTGGGATCTTAAATATTTTCTGACAGCATTTCCATCCTTTTGCATATTGTTTCCTGACCTCAGAATTTGCTTGCATATATACTGGCATATATCACATCTGCGCTTATAACTGCATGTATTCCGTCTGTATAGAAATTGCTTTAGGTTGTGGAATGAGATCTGCTGTATTAATATCAACCAGCAGCAAAGTAAAATGCTGCTCCGGCCATTAGTCAGTGACAGGCCACTATTTATATATAAATGGAACAAAGATCTCACTGTATAAAACATCACTAAGGTAAAATGCCACAATATATATGCATTCAAATACAAAAGAAGGTCAAAATACACCACGTCTCCTTGATCATGAGTAGCAGATGATCTCTAATTAATTCTGTAGTCTTTGTAGATTGTCTTTTTGTCTGTTGTTTTTTTTTTCGGGTACGAATAATATATTGCATCTTTCTGTTGAAATCTAAACTAGTACGTACTAAACTATATATATAGAATTTCTGACTAGGATTCTTTTCCCGTTTCTAGCTGCTGTTTATTGTCAATGATTAACATATATGCGAAGTCTGGACAAACAGTTAATTAATTAATTAGGAGGAAGAACACTGTTGTTTCCAGACCTGCAGACTATATCTATATATATTAATCCTGCAATATACATTAAATATTATATATCAGAGAATGCTTCCGTCTCTCTTACCCTGACCTTGAGCCCATTCTTGATCTGAAGCACAACGGAGGGTACCTGCTGGATCTCCTGATCACGATCCATTATTTCCTCCACCATTTCAATCCGGAAGTTGAGTAGAAAAGTTGCAGCAGCCATCTTCATCATGGTCATGGCCATGTTCTTTCCCAAACAAGTCCTGGGTCCCGCATTGAAGACGGGGTACTTGGAAGGAGACTCATATCTGATCTTCCCTCTCTCGTCGATCCACCTCTCCGGTTTGAAGTCCATGCAGTCGTCCCCCCATATCCACTTCATCCTCCCCATTATGTACATGGAGTAAATGAGGCTCGTCCCCGCTTTCACCACCGTCCCGTCCGGGAGAACGTCTTCTTCCCTCACCCCCTTGTGCTCTACTGGTACAGGTGGGTACAGTCTCATGGACTCGAGAATGGCCGCGTGAAGATACACCAGCCTCTTCAGGTCCTCCGAAGAACACAGCCGTGGAAGAAGAGAAGTAGTGCTAGTACTCTTTGAATGATCATGTGATCCCACAACGATCCTGAGCTCTTGGAGGATCTTTGCTTCCACGGATGGGGTCTTGCAGAGGTGCATGAAGAACCAGGTGAGGCCGGAGCTGACGGTGTCACGGCCGGCGGCGAAGAAAGTCAACGCCGTGTCTCTGAAGAATTTGTCGCCCCTGGACGTGATGAAGTCCTCTTCAGCGCCGTACAAATTAGGATCAACGTTGCAGCTTCTCATGTACATGGATAACACGTCTTCAGTACCTCCTTCTCCTCCATTCTCTATCAGCTCCTCTCTCTTCATTGCTATGGACTTGGCCAAGTACTCGTCCACAGTCCTCCATGCTCGAACGTACCTCCTTTCCCAACCCACTTTGAAAAACCTCATCGCCTTCCACATGAAGCTCGGGACGATGTGCCTGTAGAAAATCGCACTCGTGACCACGTCTATGGCCGAAGAGAACTCGTTCACCGGAAAGTTCAAAGACAGACTCCCCGGGTTCCTCCCCAGTATAGACGCACACGTTACATCAAAAGAAAACCTCTTGAACACTTCCTGTAAATCTAAACTAGTACTGGAGCTCTTGTACTGGTTGAGCACGGGGAGGAGACCCTCCACAGCCACCTCCCGGCTCTTCTCCGTGTAAAATTTTTGGAACTTTTTGGAGGTTATGCGTGAGTGAGCCATTTTCCTCTGCCTGAACCACGAGGCCTCGTCGGCGATGAAGATGCCGTCACCGAGGATGTCGAACTTCTCCACGAAAGTTGGACCTTTGCCGTAGTTGGCGAAGTTGGTCTTCGTCACGTACTCGACGTTCAAAGGGTCGCACGTCAGGACGAGCTCTAGCCCGGTGCAGAGGGGGCCTTTGAGAATCACGGTGCCGGAGCCGAGGTCTGTGAACAGCCTCGTACCCCACTCGTTGATGCGGTGCACGTTCCGCAGCAGCGCCGGGAGGTGCCGGAGCACCGGCCATTGCACCAAGGGCGCCTCATATGTCTGCACTACTATTACTCGAACGTACCAAATCAAGGTGGTGCAACTAAATATTACTAAGCAAAGCAGCAGGGGTACTAGTACTAGTAGTAGTAGAACATGAGTAGTGCTAGTACTAGTACTGATCATATAGTTTGACACAGTCGCGTAAAGACGAGGGGTAGTACTGATCAAGAAGGTGAAGAACAGTATTGCTGCATGGAGCGAGGAAAGAAGTACTGGAGCGAACTTCTTTGCTTCCATAATATTGGAACAAGCTAGCTAGCTGAGGAAGACGAAGACGAGAGCTAGCCAGGGAAAGATATGTTAAAAATGTGGTAGTAGATGCAGATTGTGCAAAGCCTTGATATTCATTTATATATAGAGAAAGCTGGTAAGTAGTTGTATTAGTAAACTCACGATCGAATTTTATTAATTGTAATGAGTGATGCATGATATTGTTCATGATGAGGCCAGAATTACTAAGAATTAATACTAGAACATGACTGATCAAGCATGGGCTCTTTAAGACTGTCTCCATATGAGCCCACAGACAGATGCATCTACTCCAAATCGATCTATCACTCTTCCCACCAACCCAACTGTTATTTAGGACATGAAGAAGCAGCGGTAGCTGTACAGTACAAGTTGATTCGACCCTTTTTTTAGAAAATGGAAATATAAAATAAAATCTCGAAACAGTTATAAGCTATCCCACGAGTATATATATAATATACCTTGAATCTACGTACCAAAATTCGATAGGCGACCTAATATTCTCATAATATTACTAACAAATACCAATAATTCTTCTATTAATTGAAAGCTAGCCTGCAAAATCCGGCCTTATTCAATTTACAATGTATCAGTAAAATTATAATGTGTTGGTTGCGGAATTCTGAAACCCGGAAGAAAAATATCTCTGGCCTTTAAAGTAGCAGGTCGAAGTCTTTACTGTTATAAATTATTTAGCAGACAACCAGCCAACTGCTCTCGGATGTAAATTATGGAGGTAGTTGCAGGGTTGGTGAATGCGCGCCGCATTTAAAGCAAAAGTCTTTGAACATGGTTACAGATCAAAATCTAGTCGTACGTGAGTACCTGATTTCCATGGTAGTATATATATTAGTGAGTATTTAGTTTCTTGAATTCATGCATATGATTCTTCTACTTGCCTTCTCCTGCACTTGAGTATAAACGTACGTACAGAGACTGTATTTAAACTGTGTTGGGTGAATCAAACAGGTTTCGGTTACTTTTCTAACAACCTGATCTCCTGATTTAAGATTTCGATAATTAATTGCTTCGAGTGAGGGCCCGCGGGATCAGATTCAATGAAATTATTAAGGTATATATATATATATATATGGTGAATTTATAATCATCCTTTTCGTATATGTTAATGTATCGTTTTCTGCAAGGTGAAATGGGTGTTATTCAGGCTGTTTCGTGTCAACATGCAGTCAGTACGTACGTAAAATGCTCTGAAAACTTCATTTTCAGGTTCACTAGTACTGTACCAGGCCTATGATACATCTTCATGTGGGACTATACATATAGGTACAATGCATATGAGAAAATTTCGAAATGTGATTCGTTTTCAAATTAAATTAATCAGGTCCCATGCCAGCTTTGATGGTCTCAGTTTTTCGAGTAAGAGTTTGATGTGGCCATCGCTGTGAAAACCCAAACATTAATGTTGTGTGCTTTCGAAAACATAATTCCAAAACTTGATTGATTTTAACACCTTAGAATTTAATAGCTAGAATCCATCACGCCACATGCGTATATGGATAGGTTTGATTCACTATACATCATAGCTCCATTATTTCTTGAAAACCCTGACTTTGATGTCATTTTCTTTGACAATGATAAGGTTTTGATGTGGTCTGTACACAATAGATAATCTTAATTCCTTCTCTCATTTATTTTCAATAGAGCGGTGATATAAGTACTGTAGGTTTTTACTTCCAAGACTTTACATCCTGACGTGTCGTCCATGTTGCAGTTTAATAAAAAATAAACTCGGAGATTTTAGTTTTTTAATAAAATATTATCAACCTATTCTATGGGTAAACCCTAGATTTTCTCCTACCTAGACCGCCAACTATGCAGCCATGTCAGGATGTAAAACCTCGAATTAAAATCAGGAAGTACTGATATCATTTTTCTTTTCAATGTTGTTATGAAAAATGAAATAAGTACTTTTGACATTTTACTGCGAGGTTTTACATCCTGAAGTGGTAGTCATCCTGGCAGCTTAGTTGGCATTCTAGATAGAGTAATGCTATATCCACTCACAAAGTGCTTGCCCTCAGCCACATTTTGACGTGGATGGCTTATGTGGCCATCCACGTGAGAAGCCGACGCAGCATCCAAAAATCGACCGTGTCGGTCTCCCCTGAACCCCAAAATTCCCTCCTCCCGCCTGCGTCTCTCTCCCTCGCGTCTCTCCCGGCCGCCTCTCCCTCCCGGCCGCCTCTCCCTCCCGGCCGCCTCTCCCTCCCGGCCGCCTCTCCCTCCCGGCCGCCTCTCCCTCCTGCCTGCCTCTCCCGACGACGATTCTCTCCCGCTCGCCCACGATTCCATCCGTTTCGCCATCTCTCTTCGTCTCGCCATCTCTCTCCGTCTCCCTCTTGTCCGACCTCTCCACCCGTCTCGTGAAGTGCCCTAGAAGGGATGAAGATGGCTGATGCCGAGGTGGGTGCTGCTGGGATCATTTTTCTTCTCTGAATCAAGGATCTATGACGTTGAATCTTGGATCTTCTGGTGCAATGGCTTACACTATTGAAAAGCAGAACCCGATTCTTCCGAGGTAAAACGATGATGAACAAAAGTTAATTTATCTTCTCTTTGTTCAATTTCATCGATAAATTTTGCTTCTTTATCTCTGTTTTTCGACATCCAATTTATGAATAGAGAAAGAGAGAATAAATTTGGTAATATTTTATCTTTCTTAATCGAATGAAAATGTCTCTACTTTTTTGGGGAGGCCTGGAACTGTCTCTTGTGTGTCTAACCAAAACTTTCTGATTCCTTTCAACTTTCTTTTTTGTTTTTTTCTGTTTTTTATCTTACCAATCCATTTCCCATTCTTCTGTTGCATTTAGAACGAAAGGGAATTCTTTTAGGAACAAAAAACTTATAGTTTCATACGTATTTTCTTCGCCAATTTCTGTTTTAACCTTGGAAATAATGAGGTCCTTCCAATTCCATAGTAATAGAGGCTTACACGACTTTGAGGGACAGACGGTCTTACCCTGCAGACCATGTTGTGAGGGATCTCCATGGGAAGTTTGCATTTGTTGTCTACGATTGTTCTTCCAAAGCAATCTTTGTTGCTGCTGTAACTAAACCGTGCAGGAAAGTATCTTTTTCTTTTCTCCCAAGTTTTTGAAGCAAGGTTGAAAAAGTATTTCAATTTTTATGTCTTCATTAGTTGCTAATGTAGAATCCCTTTCTTATGTGTTCTTTATTGTGAGTTATACGGTTGACAGTATTCAAGCTAGTTGCTTATATAATTAATAGCATTAGTGGATTTTCCTTGCAAAAAGTCTAGTTTAGCAGCATTGAAGAGATGTATATGGTTGTTTTATATCTAGAAAAAACAGACACATTTATTGACACTGAATCGCTAGACTTCATGAAGCAACCAATCACATGACGTATTGAAGTTGGTCCTACAAATCAGGAGTATAATCCAAAGCACAAGTTTTTCAGTGGATCTTTAAGCTCAAAATGGTAAGAGCACTCAAAAGTCTCTTTTGAGAGGATGGTGGTTCGAATCCACCAAGATCCAAGTTTTTTTTTTTTTTATGATTTATTCGAGTTTTGTTATTTATGTATTGCAATTCTGTTCTTTTTTATTACTACAAAAATATTTTGTACATAATTTCGTCTTTTAATTTTCTTTGCTTTTCAAGCATTGAAGGCTTGCTTTCAGAAACTTCCACCGTAGTAGTGGGTGCTGCTAATGTTTTACTCCATGCCTCCCATATCAATGAACATAAAGCAATTTTCTGTTTCTTTATTATGAGCCTCGTTGGATTATGTATTTAACATCTTCTTGTTTGTAGTTTGTATAAGTCATTTGAGATTGTACGGGCATTTTTCTGTCCTTTACTAGTATTTCTAATTCTCTAGTGTGTATGCTAGACTTGTTTGAGATTGCTTGAACAGTTTGTCTTGCTGAAATTTTGTGCTATATATAAACCCATTCTACAAACTCGGAAGGCAACCATTGTTACTATTTTTTATAAACATGGAACGAGACCCTAAAACTGCATTGAAACAACATTGAAATCAAGATTAAACATTTTAAAACAAATTATCAGTGAGAACCAAATAGGTTTCAACGTATCTCTACCAAAAGAGTCCTACAAAATAGTAGATTTGTTTGCTTACTACAGACTGCCTTTTTGTTCTCTTTTTTATCACGTTATTGCAAGACACATATACAGGTAGAAGGAACAAACCCAAAAGTCAAAATGAATTCAGACAACACTACTAACAATGAAAATGAATCTATACTCAGATTGTTGGTATACACAAGAAAAGTACAAGTCGTTGATGGTTGAATTCTACATCCTCGTCCATCTCACTCACAACTTGGAGCAATTGTTGGTATACACGAGAAAACAGGGTAGAACTTCAACAAAATCTTGTTGCTTGGCTGGCGTGCTTATATGTGAACCAGAGCCTTAAATGCTGCCTTGCATGTTAAGGTATTTCCACTGTGTATCATCTTCATTGGATTTCAGCAGTATAACAGGGAATAATTTCCATCCGTTAGGATATTTTACACGATTTGTCTTAATCTTTAGCATTCTTGTCACTCTTCAAAACCTCAACCTGGATTTCAGCAGTATAACAGTGAATAATTTCCATGAAAAAAGATGAAGTACAATAATAGCTACTCCAGAAACTCATTTATCTCAAATGGCATAGACCAGTTTTTTTCTAACTTTATCCATGAGAGTAAATTTTACCAGAAAATAAAGTTTGCGTACAGAAAAACCATTAGTAAATGAAACATGAGTGACTCTAATCTTCAAACATAAAAATAACTCGATCTCGAGTCTACTCTTCGCAACCTGTCAATAAACCAACTCGTGATGGTTCATACCTATTTAAAAGCCTCTTAACAGTTCATATTCGCTCAGAAACCCAGTTCATCAAACAAGTCAGCTGCTTAGACCGCCCACCACCAAGCCACACACATAAGCAAGACCAAAGGCCAGACATTGAAAATATCCCAAAATTACACCTGATAACCACTAGAAACACTTCGTCGCAGGAAACAATCAGCAGTCCTCACAAAACCCCTAACTCCGAAAAAATTCGCAAGACCAATTGCATCACATAGAAGTATAGGAAGATAAGGTGTATAGGATAATCGCCGCTACAACATCAACAGATAAAAAAAATTAACGAAATAGATAAAAAAAAATTACCTTAGGAGTATTCCTCCCCAGTGGCCGACGGGAGCAGCATCTAAGAAGGAGGGAGTGGGAAGGACCGGGCTGGAGGGAGAGGGCGGGTGGGAGAGTCCGGGCGGGAGAGTCCGTGCGGGAGAGAATCGCCGGCGGGAGGCGGAGGAGAGGCGGGCGAGAGGCGGTGCAGAGAGAGAGGCGGGGGGGAGGGCAGGCGGGGGAGAGAGGAGGTGGGAGAGAGGCGGGCAGAGAGAGAGGCAGGGGGAGAGAGAGGCGGGCTGGAGAGAGGCGGGAGGGACCGAGGTGGGCGGGACCTAGGCAGGCGGGATAGACGCGATGGGGTGAGAGATGCGTGCAGGAAGAGAGGGAATTTTGAGGGGCGGGAAGAGAGAGGGAATTTTGAGGGGCAGGGGAGACCGACACGGTCGGTTTTTGGATGCTGCTGTCGGCTTCTCACGTGGATGTCCACATAACCCATCCACGTCATAATGTGACCGAGGGCAAGCACTTTGCGAGTGGATATAGCAATATTCTTCTTGATAAGGTCTAGGGTTTAGGCTTCCCTATATAATTGGAAGATAGTTCCTATTTTATTTCTTACTTGGACTACCAACGAGGATGCCACATCATACTGTAAAAACTCACAGTAAAAGGTCACAATACGCATATCACCACTCTATTGTTATAGTCGACCTAACCATATTTAGCCTATAGAAGGTGCATGGTTGGAAAACTGGAAGATTTTATGCTCGATAGTTTTAAATGTCAAGAACAATTTAAGGATGTCATAAGGTAGCGATCTAACAGTAGAGTTCAGATTTCTTCAATCTCGTATGTTGTTTAGACCCCACATTAATAAGGATATACACAGTTTCACCTATGCACAATACCTATTTGACATACATGCATGACATAACCAACCAATCCAAAACACAATTGCGTAAGGCTTATCCCTTAGAATTTAGGATTTTATAAAATAAAAATTGTTTATCATTTTGTTAAGTTTTCCTATAGGCTGTTACATCAGGTGCGTTGGATAACTACTGTAGCCTAGGTGCAGCTAGCATTACTCTATATATAATACCCTAGTACCCTTCCAAAAAGGAATAGGGATCGAAATATATATATATATATATATACCAACATGACCAAGTTACTTAAGAGTGAGGAAGCGATTATAAGGAACGTCCAAAAGAAAAATTAATCACTAAAAAATTACTAAGTACTCACTAAAAAAAAATTACTAAGTACTCTTATTTTGTTAATTATTCTCTCTTATATAGATTAAACTATTCGGGGACTAAAAATGTAAAACAATTATTCACTTTGTTGGTTAACAGGCCACTTGCATACATAATATATTATTCACAAT